>OZ024748.1:53103337-53120837 GCA_964016885.1 Eledone cirrhosa
TGTTGGGCAAGAATATGTATTATTTAATCAGTCACACTCTTCACTCTCTCTCTCTCACACACACACACAAACACACAAACATATACACACAAACATACACACAAACACACAAACACACAAACATATACACACAAACATACACACAAACATATACACACAAACATACACACACGCACACAAACATATACACACAAACATACACACACAAACACACAAACATATACACACAAACATACACACAAACACTCACACACAAACATATACACGCGCACATACACAGAAACACTCACACACAAACACACAAACACACAAACATATACACACAAACATACACACACGCACACAAACACAAACATATACACACAGACATACACACAGACACACAAACACTCACACACACAAACACACAAACACACACACACACAAACACTCACACACATACACAAACACACAAACACAAACACACAAACATACACACACGTGCACACACATGCACACAAACACACATGCACGCACACAAACACACAGAAACACACACGTGCACACACATGCACACAAACACACATGCACGCACACAAACACACAGAAACACACATATACGCACACATACACACAATCACACACACACATACACACACACACAAACAAACAGACACAAACACACAACCACAACCACACACACACACACACAGTTTCTGGCCTTGTTCCTGTGTCAGAGATCAATGCTAAAGAGGTGGATGACAGAATCAGTAGATTGCATTGCTAAAGAAAATGCCTTCTGGTGTGTATCAGTTACATCCCATTACCAGCCAAAATCTTGGCTTCATTCAATCAAAAATATAGCCGCCTCTATAAAATCTGTGGTATTCTGTACATGTAAGAAGTCATCACCATCATCACCATCATCATCATCATCATCATCATCATCATCATCATCATCATCATCATCATCTTCTTCATCTTTACTACTACCTTTATAACTACTACTGTTGTTTTGTTGTTGTTGTTGTTGTTGTTATTATTGTTATTATCACTATTATCATTAAACATCATGCCATGCATGAAATTGGAAGATTAAAATGTTATTACGATAAATAGTTAAAGGCAAAATTGTTTCCGAGACATTTTTGAATATGTAAGAAAAACCAAAAAAAAAAAAAAAAAAAAGAAAAAAAAAAAAGAAAAATTTAACCAAAAAATGATGAAAGCAAATTTCATTTTTACAAAAAAAAAAAATTAATAAAAATATATATATATATATATATAAAATAATATAACAAAAAGAAGAGAGAAATATTTATATAAACTTATACAATAGCAAATATTTTACAACTATTATCACTACTACTATAACTATTATTATTATTATACTATTTGTATATATTTTAAACAATTTTTTAACCTTTTTTTTTTCTAAGCAGAAAATTTTTGGGGCAGGAAGCATGCTACTGATTGAATTTAAAATATATCCAGCTGAGTATAGCTTCGCAGCTATCACGCTAATAAATAGCTTAAGGATTTATCTCGCAAACTAAAGTAAAGTTTATGTTGTCATGAGGTGACTTTATAAATATTTTTCACACTTCAGGAAGAAGTAGAGAAGATTTTTCATTTCAGTTCATAGTTTATTTTTCTCTTTTCCTTTGTTTTTCTTTTTTTCTTTTATTCTTTTTGTTTATTTTGCAATAATTTAACCAAGAAAGTAAAAAAAAAAAAATTATAAAAAATAATGAAAAAAACCACAAACCGACAAATAAAATAAATTAAAATATAAAAAATATAAAATGAGATAACAAAAAATAAAATTAAATGAAATAAAAACAGTAAAAGTACATAAAAATAAAACAAAACAAACAAGAAATTCTCTGAAGCTTTAAATATTTCAAGAAAATTTCTTACTTTCACTTTCACTTTAAAGTTTTAATTTTTATATTGACATTTTTTAATATACATTTATGTGTTTACTAAAGGTGGTAGTAGTGGTGGTGGTGGTGGTGGTAGTGGTGGTGGTGGTGGTAGTGATGGGGGGGGGGTAGTGGTGGTGGTGGTGTTAATGGTGATGATGGTGTTCTTGCTAATTGTTGTATTTGTGATGGTTGTATTTGTGGTGGCAGTGGTGGTGTTAATGGTGATGGTGGTGGGGGCGATGGTGGTGATGGTTGTATTTGTGGTGGCAGTGGTGGTGGTGATGGTGCTGGTGGTGGTGGTGGTGGTGGTGGTGTTAATGGCGATGGTGGTAGTGATGGTGGTGGGGGCGATGGTGGTGATGGTTGTATTTGTGGTGGCAGTGGTGGTGGTGATGGTGCTGGTGGTGGTGGTGGTGGTGGTGGTGTTAATGGCGATGGTGGTAGTGATGGTGGTGGGGGCGATGGTGGTGATGGTTGTATTTGTGGTGGCAGTGGTGGTGGTGATGGTGCTGGTGGTGGTGGTGGTGGTGGTGGTGTTAATGGCGATGGTGGTAGTGATGGTGGTGGGGGCGATGGTGGTGATGGTTGTATTTGTGGTGGCAGTGGTGGTGGTGCCTTTGGCAATAATAGTGTTCTTGCTGATGGTTGTATTACAATTAATGGTGGTGGTGGTGGTTGTGGTTGTGGTTGTGTTGTTTGTAGTGGTGATAGTGGTATTGCTGAGGGTTGTATTAGTAGTGGTGGTAGTGCGTGTGGTTGTGTTTGTGGTGGTGGTATTGCTGAGGGTTGTATTAGTGGTGGTGGTGTACTGGGTGTGTTTGTGGTGGTGGTACTGGGTGTGGTTGTGTTTGTGGTGGTGTTTGTGGTGGTTGTTACTTGTAGTGGTGATGGTGATATTGCTGTGGATTGTATTAATAGTGGTGGTGGTGGTGTTGCTGCAGATGGTTGTATTATTATTAGTGGTGGTGATGAGGATTGTATTAGTAGTAGTAGTAGGGACTGCCAAAGTATATTCAATATAACACTTCAATGCTGGTGCCGCTACTGTTGTTGGTGTTGGTGGGGGAAAATACTTTTGTTGTGGGGGTATTTTTTTTAACAAATATTATTTTGTTTATTTTTATTTATTTATTATTTATCTATTTGTTTATCATGTTTTTTACAATATGTTTCCTCTCAGTGATTTATTATTATTATTATTATTATTATTATTATTATTATTATTATTATTATTTAAACTTTTACATTTATGTTTTATATTTAGGTATATTTGCCATTTGAACTCTTTGTCAATGATTAGGTAGGGGTGGGTGATGGTTAAGATTTTAAAATCTTTTTTTTCTAAATATTTTTCATTGTATATTTTTCGTTGTATATACATACACACACACACACATATATATATATATATATATATTGCTTGTGTTATTTGTTTATCTATATATTTTTGCTATGTTTATATATGTATTGCCTGTGTTATATATATATTGGGGTCTTTGTGTTAAATTTATTTTGTATTCACCGAATTTTTAAACTAGTTTTAAAGGAAGATTGAAAGAAATGAGACAAATAGCAATAATTAAAAAAATAACAGAGATTACTAAAAAAAAATGTTGATGAAAATCACTTTAATATATATGAAAAAAACATATATATATATAAACTTACATACACCCATACACATATAGATATAAATATATGTATGTATATACATACACACACACACACACACACACACATATATATGTGTGTGTATGGTTAAAATTTTTCTAGTCTCTCTTTTTTTTTGAGATCATAAAAACAAGTTAAGAATTTAAGTGAACTTGAGTCGATGTAAAGCAAAACAAGGACATTTTTGTGGGTATAGTTGTGGTTGTTGTTTTGGTGGTGGTTGTTGTGGTGGGTGTGGTGGTGGGTGTGGTTGTTGTTGTGGTTGTTGTTGTTGTTGTGGTTGTTGTGGTTGCTGTTGTTGTGGTTGTTGTTGTGATTGTGGCTGTGGGTTGTGGTTGTTGTGGTTGTGATTGTGTTTGTGGTTGTTGTTTTGGTTATTTGTTGTGGTTGTTGTTGTTGATGTGATTGTGGCTGTTGTTACGGTTGTGGCTAGAGGATGTGATAGAAGGAATGTTGCAGAAATGAGCAGGTGAAGGAGTATGGTAGATAATAGCGGTTGTGATGATTGTGGTGGTGGTGGTGGTGGTGGTGGTTGTGGGGATAATGGTGATGGTGGTGGTATTGATGGTGGTAGTAGAGGTGGTGATGGTGGTGGTGGTGGTGGTAGTATTGATGGTGGTGATAGTGGTGATGGTGGTAGACGTGGTGGTGGTGGTAGTGGTGATGGTGGTAGAGGTGGTGGTAGTAGAGGTGGTGGTAGTGGTGATGGTGGTAGAGGTGGTGGTGATAGTGGTGATGGTGGTAGACGTGGTAGTGGTGGTGATGGTGGTAGAGGTGGTGGTAGTAGAGATGGTGGTAGTGGTGATGGTGGTAGAGGTGGTGGTGGCGATAGTGGTGATGGTGGTGGTGTTGATGGTATATAGTGGTGATAGTGGTAGACGTGGTGGTGGTGATAGAGGTGATGATGGTAGAGGTGGTGGTGATAGAGGTGATGGTGGTGGTCTTACTGGTAGTGATGGTAGTGGTAGTGGTGTTGTTTAGGCTGTGTGAAGATTATGGTGGTAATGATAGTAGTGATGTTAATAAAGGTGATAGTGGCAGTCAGGATAATGGTGAGAAGTTATATAGCCAAGGTAGGAAAAGGTTTATGCTGTAAGAACACTTATATGACAAACAAAGGACATCCAAGGAGGCCACATTTTGTGACAAAATAAAAACTCTCATATTGTTCCAGCGATCCTTACTTATATCATCAAATATAATTATAAATGTAAAGAAAGAAATACAAGCAGCTTTTTCTATGAGTCTTCTAATTACTTAAAAACAAAGACATTAAATATATTTGTTTCTACTTTTGGCACAAGGCCAGCAATTATCCCAGTGTATTACTGGTACTCTATTTGATCGACCCCGTAAGGATCAAAGGCAAAGTTAAGACATTAAATATAATGAAATGAACAAAGATATACTCCAATATGAAGGTTTGCCTTCAAATGTTGTGTTTCTTTCTAAAAGCCACACTTGGTCTTTGAGAAGGTCACACTTGGTATTTCAGGAAACCATACTCAGTCTTTCAGAAGGCCACACTTGGTCTCTCAGAGATCCGCACTCAGTCTTTCAGAGAGCCATACTCAGTCTTTCAGAAAGCCACACTCAGTCTTTCAAAAGGCCATACTTGGTCTTTCAAGAAACCACACTCAGTCTTTCAGAAGGCCACACTTGGTCTTTCAGAAAGCCACACTTGATCTTTCAGAAAGCCACACTTGATCTTTCAGAAAGCCACACTTGATCTTTCAGAAAGCCACACTCAGTCTTTCAGAAGGCCATACTTAGTCTTTCAGAAGGCCACACTCAGTCTTTCAGAGAGCCACACTCAGTCTTTCAGAGAGCCAAGCTACACTTGGTCTTTCAGAGAGCCAAGCTACACTTGGTCTTTCAGAGGGCCACACTCAGTTTTTCAGAAGGCCACATTCAGACTTTTACAAGGCCACAGTCTTTCATAGAGCCACACACAGTCTTTCACAAGGTCACACTTGGTCTTTCATAGAGCCACACACAGTCTTTCAGAAGGCCACACTGTCATTCAGAGGACCACACACAATCTTTCACAAGGTCATAAGTTCGCCATGCTGGGTTAATGTGTGTGTAGTGTGCTGTCTGAAGTATGGAGTGCATATGTGTATGTGTATGGTTTATGCATGTGAATGTGTGTGTGTGTATGGTATGTTATGTGTGAGTATGATATGGTGTGTGTGCATGTGTATAAGGTATGGTATATGTATGATGTGTGAATGTGAAGTGTGTTGTGATTCATTAAAAGATATTTAGATAACCACTATAGTAGTAGATGTTACCATTACAATAGAGTTCTCCATACAGTGGCTCAGAAATTCCTGAAGAACAGCTTAAGGGGAAACATGAAAATAAAATTTGCTATGTTGTTCATAAACCATCTACCATTTTACCATTGAACAATTAACACTCACCAACATACCACCCAGCCATCACCATCCATCAACATACCACCCAGCCATCACCATCCATCAACATACCACCCAGCCATCACCATCCATCAATGCAACTAAAACCTCTGCCAACATACCATCCAACCACAAGTTCTGATGACATACCATCGACCAGCATAGCATCTAACCACATCCATTCACCATCATCATACCATCTCACCACCACCACCACCATCCAACGATCACCTCCACCACCACTACACCATCCAAACACCGCACCATCCAAACACCGCACCATCCAACCACCGCCATACCACTATTACCACCAACTACCAACAACATTTGCGTAACATTCCATATTTAGGTATCCAGATTAATGGTTTTTATATACACACCACTTGTATTATAGTATAGTTATGAATGTAGTAATAGCAGAGTATGCTAGGCAATTATTCTCACATCTCTTTCCAGAATCTATTTGTCAATTGTTGCATTCATCCACCGTAACCTCCACTCTCTCTCTCTCCCTCTCTCTCTTGCCTACACACTCATTCACACGCATACACCTGATACCCACTCATACGCAAGAAGAAGAAGGTTTCCACTTTTGGCACAAGGCCAGCAATTACCCCACTGCATTACTGGTGCTTTATTTTATCGACCCCTCCTGGCCAGATTTGAAATCAGAACGCAAAGGGCCATAACTCCCATGCTGCAAAGAATGGTATCTGACGCTCTACCGAACTGCCAATCCACCGCCCTAATAATAATGGTTTCTTATTTAGGCACAAGGCCAGCAATTTTGGGGGAGGGGAAAGTCGATTAAACCGACCCCAATACGTTACTGGTACTTTATTTTATCGACCCCCGTAAGGATGAAAGGCAAAATTAACTTCGGTGGGATTTGAACTCAGATCATAAAGGGCTGTAACTCTATTCTTGCAAGGCATGGCATCCGACTCTCTACCGATACTGCCAATTCACCAATAATAATTGTTTTTACTTTTGGCACAAGGCCAGCAATTACCCAGTGTATTACTGGTACTTTATTTTATCGACCCCGTAAGGATGAAAGGCAAAGTTAACCTCGGCGGGATTTGAACTCAGTCTGTAAAGGGACGTAACTCTATGCTGGAAAGCATGGCGTCTGACGCTCTACCGATACTGCCAATCCACTGCCCTTTCACCAATGATAATATTAATAATAATAAGAAGAAGAAGAAAGTGGTTGTTGTGGTGTGAAATTAGGTGACATATTAAGTATTCTATCAGCGCATTTCCCTTGCCTTCCTCCTAAAAAAAAAAAAAAAATGTAAAGAAGTAGAGCAATACCGATATTACTTTCTCATTGAAAGAACGAAAGGATGTTACACTGGATGACATTAAATATATCATTCAAGAATACAGAATGACAAAATAAAAGAAACAGAACAATGCTCAAATATGTTTGGCCCTGAAAGGATAGTATAGCTAACCTCTACTTTAACAAGGAGAATTACCTAAAAGTAGTTGTGGCGCATATTGTGTTTATTTGTATGGTGTGTGTACTATGTGTATTTATTGTGTAAAATAATACGTTCTAACATGAAGACTGTAAATTTGGATTAAGAGGAAAGTCGATAATATTGACCTCAGTATTTAACTGGTATTTTATTTTATTGAAACCCACCCATCGAGAAGGGTGAACGGCAGGTTGAATTCAGAGTGCATTGTGTCACAATGAATGTTGTAAACCACGGATAAAGAGTAAAAGAAATTACAAAAATAATAATTTTTAATAAATGTTATGCATAGACCAGGGGGAAAGAAATGCCACTACGTCATCCCTTTTTCCTATTTCCAACCAGACAAGACTGAACAAATTAGAAGTAAATGAAACAAGTTTAAAAGAATAACTGAGAAATGCAGAACTCAAATCTAAGACGAATGGCTGATAAGACAGTACAATTTGGTAGGGCAAAATTGATAATTAAAACAAAACAAAGTAATGTTTAACCGAGTATATTTCAACATGATATTTCAGGGCTAATACTCGCTTTTCAAATGTGAAACGAAAACGGTTTAACACAAAAACGAAAGTTTTCATTTCACATATGAAAAGAGAGTCAATCCCCGAAATTTACTGGGTAAAATATTAATTTGTTTTGTTTTATTTGTCATCCTTTGCCCTTTATTTGTTTCTATTGCATTGTACCAGCTTTTGGAAACTTATCAGTAATTTATTATATATCTGACAATGCTTCTTAATAATTAAACTAAGACGAAAGGGTTCTTTGACTACAATAAAAGACCAAAAACTTCATACCAGAAATTATAAGATACATATAATAAAACAATACAAAAAAAGTAATTGTTGAATATATGGAGGTTGTGAAGAAACAATCAATCACATTATTTGTAGCTGGTTAGTATTTGTCCAAAATAAAGTATATAAAGAGACATGACAGAAGTTGGCGCTTTCATGCACTGGAAACTATGCCAGAATTAAAGAATATTCACAGAAAAGAGATGGTATAAATATAAATTATAAAGATTTTACAGTGTAACAACAAAGTAAACTAGACTATGTGATATGTTGATTCATACAGACAGGGTGATTAAAGCAAATTAGCCAGATATTATTGCCAAAGCCCATCGGGAATGAAAAAAATATCTCTTCTAATTAATGTATCAATTCCAACTGATGTAAATATCTCTGTGAATGAAATAGAGAAACTAATCCAAATATGATTGAAATGTGTTTCTTTCTTCACAGAAGAAATCATATGATTTCTCTCGTTGGCAATGTTTGAAACTTTTGTCTGGTTTAATATCAAACTACTGTCCGATGTTGTGAAGGCGCATGGCTTAGGGGTTAGAGCTTTGGGCTTACAATCGTCAGGTTGTGAGTTCGATTCTCGGCCCGGGCGTTGTGTTGTGTCCTTGCGCAAGACACTTTATTTCACGTTGCTCCAGTTCACTCAGCTGTAGAAATGAATTGCAAATTCATTCACCATCCTCTGGGGGGAACGCTTTCTGTATTCTGTGTCTTCTGCTGTATGTCGGGACCGCCAGGAGTCACCTGGAATCGAACTAACGGTTTTCAGCTAAATTCCCTAACCATTAAACCATAGACTTTTCACTGATATCAAGTAATTTACAACAAAATAAAATTAATAATTATGTAAGAATGGTCATAAAAGATGGTGACTTGGCTGAACCATTCGTAGGTCGGATAAACTGCTTTGTTGAAGTCGTTCAGGCTCGATGCACTGTCAGTTCAAAACCCATCGAGGTCAACTTTGCCTTTCACTCTTTCGAGGTCAATAAAAAAAAAAACGTACGAGTCCAGTACTACGGTCAATTCATCCTCTATATCTCCTTTTCACTCCCCCACCTCTCTCTGTCCCTCTCTCTCTCTCTCTCTCTCTCTCTCTCTCTCTCTCGCTGGAATGAAAATTGATGTTTTCAAACCTGAACTCCACCACGAGTTGCGCGCTCCATGCACACACACACACACACACACACACACACACACACACACACACACACACACACACACACACACACACACACACACACACACACACACACACACACACACACACACACACACACACACACACACAGTAATGGATCATTTTTATTAAGAAAGAATTTTTGAAATGTATTAATATGCATTTAGTATTTTACTTTTCATGAAAATATAACATACATAAATTAAGATAAATGAAAGTATTTTAAGAAACACGAACAATTATTAATGTCATTGGTTCTTCTTCTTCTTTTCGTATCTTCGAAGCATGTGGTTATATGACAGTTTCCCATTTCTTTACACAGTCCTTTGCATTATTTTTAAATTCTGCGAGATCTTTTAAGCTGCACTGGTTTGGTAGTAGAGGGCAAACAAGGCAGTGCTGCATCCTATGACCCTCCTCTCCACATTCGCAGATGGTTGGGCCGGTCTTGTAGCCCCATCTGGCCATACCAGCTTTTGATGTCATTGGTTTAAAAAGAAAGACAAAACAACAAATTATATATAATTCTGTAGTTTATAAATAAACATAAGAATAATTGATGCCAATATCGTTAAACAAACAATAGAAAAAGAATATCATTTATATATGATGTTATACCTCCATAACAAGAAACAAGAATACTTATAGAGCAAAAAAGTGAAGAATAGAAGAATATACAACATTTTACTGAGACAGAGACATTTGCTGCAGTCTTATCGATGATAGTTATTTTATATCAGGCTTCAAGTCTTCCGCCATTAAGGGGCTTTTGGGGATTAATCCCTTTCAATAATTAGTTTCAATATACTTGTGCTTTGGTTTTTACTACACTGATTTTCTGTTGACTCTAAATATCTTAGTATGATCATGTTTTTAATTTATTTCTTAGTATTGGTGATAAAAACGTGAGTTAATTATATTAATCATGATTATTAATTATAATAATAATAATAGTCATGATTATTAATTATTATCAAGTTAATAATAATATTAATCATGATTATTAACAGGAGACACAAGGCCAGCAATTTTGGGGGATAGGATAGTCGAGTAAATCGACCCCAGTACATTACTGGTACTTTATTTTATCGACCTCGTAAGGATGAAAGGCAAAGCTAACCTCGGCGAGAATCCCCCCCCCCTCTCTCTCTGGAAGAAATCTACTGTGTTCAGACCTAGAGAGAAACGGACTCCGCCAGGCTTAAACTCCCCAAGAAACGTCGTATTCCACCACATCGCCCCTACGACTCCATCGGGAGTTACAGTACCATACCCTACATCATTATAATTACGCTTGGCAGTATTGGGAGAGGGTCGGACGTCATGTTTTGACGTATAGAGTTACGGCCCTTGCCATTCTGAGTTCAAATCCCGCCGAGGTTAACTTTGCCTTTCATCCTTACGGGATCGATAAAATAAAGTACCAGTAATGCACTGGGTATTTGCTGGCCTTGTGCCTAACGTAGAAACAATTATAATTATGCTTAGCAGAGTTAGAAACTGGAAATTTACATGAGTATTTTCATCAAAATACTGTTAATATTGTCACAATCTGATCGATTAAATTAAAGTACCAGTTAAGTACTGGATCAAATTATTCGACTTTCTCCCACTTCTCCTAAATTCCTGGCTTTGTGCCAAACTAAAGTATTGAAATCTTTATTTAACTCTAAGGTCTTAGCCAAAATCTCTTCTAAGCCATGGTTTACTTAACATAGCTTCTTACATAAAATTATATTAGGTTTTCATCAAATTTTAAACAATATGAAAGCATAAACTTGTGATCGCAGAGCCGTCGAAACGGAAATAACCCTTCTCTTCTGACACTCGAAGGTCTATAAAATAAAGTACCAGTCAAGTACTGGTGACAATTTAATAGACTTTCTCCCACCTCCTCCAAATTCCTGGCCGTATGCCTAACTAAAGTATTGAAATGTTTATTTAACTCCAAGGTCGATAAAATAAAGTACCAGTCAAGAACTGGAATTTAAAAGACTTCCCACTACCACAAAATTACAAGCTTTGTGCCTGAAGTAGAAATCGGATTGCGGTGGATTGACCGAACCGGTAGAGCGTCAGACAAAGTTAGAAATCAACAAATCAATATTGCCCCTAGAAGTTATTTCAGTAAAGTAATAGTTTGATGGATGAAATTCCAGAGACCCTGGGCATCTTTTTTCCGTTTTTGAAAATGTTTTCCATTCTACCTGTTACTAAATGATCTCTTTCAATGATTTGTAATTCATCTGTCAAGTTATCCAAAGTTTTGCCTTCAACTTTAGTTGCTTTGTAAATCAAACAGTTGCATCTCAAAGTTATCCAAAGCAGTCTAGTGCAACATTTCCAAAATTCAAGTTATTTAAAGTTACACTGTCGGCAAACCTAATGACTTTTTCACTTTCTTCAAATGACCGTAAAGAAAATTAAACTGTGCAGTAGTTGACTCAACGATGCTTGATAATTGCTTTTGAACGCACAGAATTTCTGTTTTCTCATGAATTTGGAGATCAATCATGTTTTTTTTTTAACTTTGGGCAAATATTTCAAAGTGCCATTGTCGACATCTAGTTGAAAAACTTTTAGGTTTGATTTCAAAGGCTTTTATGTTATTAAACGTAATATCAAGTGTTTTGCGAGATCCATGTAAATTGGTGTTGAAATCATTAAAATGTTAAGAGAAATCTATAAAACAAACAAAAAAATAAACATTATTTTACAAATCCAAATAATGTTTGCTAATTCTTGTCAAGAACATTTTTCAATCATCAGAAATAGAAGAAATTCTTCCAAATACTCAACACTTCTTTTCAGAACAGAACCTTGATTAAGCCAACAAACAATGTTGTATAAAAGTAGTCTTGCGTACACAGATTTCACTTCGCTCGGTAAATTCTGAAATTGTTTTTTTTGTTTGTTTTTTTCAAATCACGCTCAGGTGTATTATTAATGACCGTATTTACAATGTCAACCACAAAATGTACCATTCCAGACTGAGGCCAGTGCTCTCTCCATCTATCTCTCTGTCTGTCTCTCTCTTTCTCTCTCACACATTCCTTCCCTCCTTCCCTGGTAGAAATCGGCCGTGTTCGTACATGGGTGCACTATCAATTGTCACAGTCTAGTACGGGTGTCAATTCTTTCTCGATATCTCTACATCTCGTTCTCATTTCCTCTCCTTCCCTGGAAGAAATCAGTCATGTTCGTACTTGGAGATTGGGAATGGGCTCCGCTCCGCCAAGTTTAAAATGCCCACTACGGTAACCTACGACTCTATCAATAGTTATAGGTCCATAAATAGTTATATCTACATTAAATTTATCTGAGATGTTCTTAAATTGTTTATTTATATAATTGATTTGCTGTTCTTAAATTAAAAATATAATCTTTATTTCTTTATATAATATAAACCTACTTTGTTTTAATATCCATTGATTCGTTGTGCGTCGTATCGATTATTTTAAATTTAATTTCAAATATATTTTCATAGCTATGAAGCCGACATAAAAAAATCGACACTTCAGTATATATGTTTATATTTAAAGAAAATAAGTGTATTCAATAAGGAAAGCATTAAAAAATAAAACAAAAGTATTCGATAATGAAAGTATTTCGTAATTAATATGGTAGATAATATCCAATATCACCAGCATTCTTGAAAGAATGCCGATATTTTATTGCCGAATTCAGAATTTTATTTTTATACAAATCAGGGATGAGAATTTCCACAGCACAACGAAATAGTTGTTAAAACTTTAGCAGCTTACAAATATTTGTATATCTTTGTAATTGTAAGTTGTGAAGCTGTGAACATGGATGTAGGGTTTCTTAAAGATATCGTTGATATATCTCTGGCTTGGACCTTCATCAAACACATGAGATGGATATTAGATTGATATACTGTAGTGAGGTCCAGGGAATTTTTTAAAGTGTGAACATGTATATTATTGTATTGTGAGGGAAGAATGTGTATATTTAATAGATAAAGAGTTAATTAATAAAGTATGATTATATATTTATTTGATACCAGCAGGATGAAAGGTAAAGTTGCCCTAGGTGGGATTTGATATCAGGAAGTAGAAAGTCATTGCTAAATATCGCAAAACGTTTTGTCTACCATTACTGCTAATCCACCTCCCTTACGGCACTAATAATAATGTATTATGGGTAGAATGAAATCAAGTGTGGGTAGTCGGTGTTATAACTTTATTGCTATGTAAATTACAAAAAATAATAATAACAAAACAACGATGATTTCTACTGTAAGACACAAGACCGGCAATTGGGGTATAGGGGAAGGTTGGAACCACTGATTTAATCTATCTTATTATTACTCATTTATGGTAATAATTTACAAATTGAAGTTAAGGGATTTGATTTGTAAGGGATTTGATTTGATTTGATTTGATGTGTGGTGTGAGAGGCTGAGAAACGGAGCGTGGTGAACGAGTAGGATTAGAAAGTTGGGCGGGATCATAAACGAATACAGTGTTGGCCCAAGGCCAATGATTTAGGGGAAGCGGAAAGTCTATTAAATCGGCCTCAATACGTTACTGGTACTTTATTTTGTCGACCTTATAAGGATGAAAGGCAAAGTTAACCTCAGCGGATTTGAACTCAGAACGCAAAGCCTCTTGTCCGACGCTCTACCGATACTGCCACTATAAGGAAATTATTTTACTAACTACATATATACAGAGATGTGGATTTGATGACAGATTAAAGTGGTAAAGTTGATCAGAATGATTTCTCAAAGAACCACACCGATCTTCTTCTTCTTCTTCTTCTTCTTCTTCTTCTTCTTCTTCTTCTTCTTCTTCTTCTTCTTCTTCTTCTTCTTCTTCTTCTTCTTCTTCTTCTTCTTCTTCTTCTTCTTCTTCTTTGTTGTTGTTCACACATAACTCCTGGTGGAGTCGTAGGGGTGATGTAGTGTACATACATCCTTTCTTGGGCATTTGTTCTTGTGAAAGCCTGACGGAGCCCGTCGCCTCTCTCCAGGTCGAAGTTCAGCAACGATGACAGATGAAACGTGTGAAGTAATTCATAACAATACGTCAAAGGAATACAGATACACAAACAAAGATGATAGATTAAAGTGTTGTGCGGTGGATACACGGGGTGGGGAGATATAAACAATACCTGGAAGAATCATACATGTAGACACAGATATGATAACAGATTGATGTATTATTAGTCAGGCGCAAAACAGTAAAAGATTGGAAGGGATTTAGTATATATGTAAACACACAATTACACCTAGACATGATTATATACACATATACCTAGTGGTATTTACACAGTTAGGCACCGAATTGGCAGAGAATGTCGGATATAATAATTTGTGGTATTCGTTCCAACTCTCAGCTCTTTGAGTTCCAATCTTATCGAGGTCAACTTTACCTTTCATCCATTGAAGGTCGATAAAAGTACCTGTCAAGTACTAGAGTCAATTCTTCCTCCATATCTTTTTCTCATTTCCTTCCTCTCACTTTCTATCCTTCACTGGAAGAAATCACACCTGGAGAGCAGAATATAGCTCCTCCAGGATTTAAAATGCCCTACAAACACCGTATGGCACCCCTACGGCCCTCTCAGGAGTTACGGGACCATACATACATATACACTTAAATAAAAGCACTCATATACATTTTCTCCACACATTCACCTGTGATGGACTGGTGTCCTATCCAGGGGGAGTCTTGTACTCTCAGTTGCTTAATGCCACGAAAACTGGGAGAAGTGCCGGCCTGATGAACCTTCGGGCTCGAGACAGATATAGACCTGACTGGTACTTTATTTTATTGGCCCCGGAAGAATGAAAGACAATATTGACCTCGGTGGGGTTTGAACTAAGAATGTTAAGCTCCATAACAAACACTGTAATGGCATTTTACCCGACGCTCTACCAACCTACTTCCTTTACACTGATACCATTATTGGAGAGGAACTTTGCTTATATCGATGTTAGAAGTTGATCTCGGCGAGATTTGAACTCTGAATATAAAGAGCGGGAAATAAAAACTGCAAAGTCTGACTCTCGACTAATTTCTTTAAGGCCATCACACTCAATAAATATCGATTTTAAAATTTAGAAATAAGGCCAGCAATTTTGGGGCGAAGGAGGAAGTCGACTAAATTAAATTCAATACTTGACTGCTATTTTATTTTATCGACCCTAGAATGACAAAGTTAACCTCGGTAGGGTTTGAACTCAGAATGTGAAGCGTCGTTAGAAATAACGCAATGGTATGTTATCTGATGCTCTACCAATTCTGCCAACCCACCACCCTTATGTGTGTATAACTATGAAATGTAGATTACAGTTTGAAAGTATTTATCTTCGTTACCCCCAGAATTATCAGCAGATTACTAAACATCTGTACAACACAACTCTGTATGTTTAAAAAATATATATTTAATTTGTATAAAAATACAAAACATTTCCTTAGCCTAAGGAGTTATCAAAGTGCCATTTGAATAACACCATTAAATGAACTAATCAGAAAATACCAGACTACAATCTCTCTCAGACACGCACACACACCATCACTACACACACAGACCTTCACCACACACACACAAACATTCACCACACACACATTCATCACACGCACAGACACACGCAGAAACATTCACTACGCACGCGCACACACCTTCACACACACAAGCGCCCTGGAAAGCGATACGGGCAAATAAAAGGGTTGACTAATTAGAGGGTCAACTCCCAGCGGTTTCTTTTGATGACATAGTGTTAATGACAGGCAATACCAGTAAACTCAGAGATCAAAGTAATACATATATTGCTACATTCACTAGATGGTCACTTGCTACTAACTAACATTTTTATTGTTTTTCTTTTATATTTTGTTCGTTTGAAGCAGTGAATCACATGAGCCCAGGTATCATTGTTCATTTGAATCAGTATATCACTTGATCTCCTGTTTTTTTGTTCATTTCAAGCAGTGTATCAGTTGATCTTCCGTATCTATGATCATTTCAAGCAGCGTTTCACTTGCTCTCTTGTATTCTCGTTCATTTGAATCAGTGTATCATTTGATCCCGTTTATCATTTGAAACTCCGTGTCCTCATTCATTTCATAGTGTTTCACTTGCTCTCTTGTATCCTCGTTCATTTGAATCAGTGTATCACTTGATCTCGTTTATCATTTGAAACTCCGTGTCCTCATTCATTTCATAGTGTTTCACTTGCTCTCTTGTATCCTCGTTCATTTGAATCAGTGTATCACTTGATCCCGTTTATCATTTGAAACTCCGTGTCCTCATTCATTTCATAGTGTTTCACTTGCTCTCTTGTATCCTCGTTCATTTGAATCAGTGTATCACTTGATCTCGTTTATCATTTGAAACTCCGTGTCCTCATTCATTTCATAGTGTTTCACTTGCTCTCTTGTATCCTCGTTCATTTGAATCAGTGTATCACTTGATCTCGTTTATCATTTGAAACTCCGTGTCCTCATTCATTTCATAGTGTTTCACTTGCTCTCTTGTATCCTCGTTCATTTGAATCAGTGTATCACTTGATCCCGTTTATCATTTGAAATTCTGTGTCCTCATTCATTTCATTGAAACCATGTATCTTCGTTCATTTCAAGAAGTGTATCATTTGATCTCATGTTTCCTTGTTAATTTCAGTCAGTGTATCCCTTGATCTCGTGTATTCAATTCAAGCAGTATATCACTTGAGATTGTATAGCCTCGTTCATTTGAATCTGTGTATCACTTGATCTCACATAACCATATTTTTACAAATGTCAACAAAACTGAAGATAACTCAACAAGGAAGTTATTTTAAAAAAAATAAATATAGACATTAAAATAAACAGTTTTATATGGTAGAACCAGGGGGCGGTTTGTTAGTTAAAAGGTTAACAAACTCAGTTGATTAATTCAAATTAGTGCAGTTTCAGCTAGACACGATAGATGTATTTCACTCTTTGTATGACATCTACTAAAACTGCTCACAACCAATGAAAACCCTACAAAACCACAAAAACACAAACGA
>OZ024748.1:53125837-53130837 GCA_964016885.1 Eledone cirrhosa
AATTTTTTTATAAAACGAAAAGAAAATGACATATAACTAGATACCAAATATAAAATAACAAACAAAAGACACACAAAAAAGAAACAGAGAAAATTAAATGAACAAAATAAAACAACACGAAATCAATACAAGCAATATTTATGTATTAGTTTTGACTTTTTCTTTGAGTAAAGCCATTTACACTGAACTCATTTGGCAAATTAATTAAAGATTACATCGTAATGGTGACAAGCAAACTGAGACAGACATACTGTGATACGGTCTTACTGTACTACTTGTAATCAGACATGATATATTTATATATATATACACATGCTCTTGCATACACATTCATATATATATATACACATGCACACGCATACACATACATATATTATATATATATATATATATATATACATGTACTTGCATACACATTCATATATATATATACACATGCACACGCATACATATACATATATTATATATATATATATATATATACATACATGCACATGCATACACATTCATATATATATATACACATACACACGCATACACATACATATATTATATATATATATATATACATGTACTTGCATACACATTCATATATATATATATATACACATGCACACGCATACACACACATATATATATATAGATGTACTTGCATACACATTCATATATATATATATACATGCACAAGCATAAACATACATATATATATATATATATATACATGCACTTGCACATACATGCACACGCATACACAAACATATATTATATATGTGAATGTATATGTATATAAGCGTGTGTGTTCGTGTGTGTGTGTGCGTGTGTAATCATGCTTACATATACATATTTGCACGCACATACCTATGTCAATATATATTAATGAATATATTTAATGCATTTCTCATTCTCTCACACACACACACACACAGACACACACACACACACACACACACACACACACACACACACTCTCTCTCTCTCTAGAGATATAAATATATATATATATACATATATAAATATATATATATATATAACGAAGGAAATGTGGTAAGGAACCAGGTGGACAATAACGCACCAAAGTACTCAATACTTAGGGTAGTAGAGTGGGTAATAGGAACGAGTGGGACCCCGACGGCTGAGCTCAAGCCGTTTCGACGGCTAATTCTGGACTGAATTAGCCGTCGAAACGGCTTGAGCTCAGCCGTCGGGATCCCACTCGTTCCTATATATGTATATATATATATATATATATATATATATGCAAAAGTTTTATTTAAAATTGTTGGGTTACAACGAGTAAATATTTTATAACTGATATAAAGCACTCAACAAGTTTTGGAGTAGATATACGATATTAAACAAATGGAAACTATATTTATAAAACCATATTTATTTCATTATACATATTTCAGGGATACCATATTAAAAATATGGCATGCCTTCTTCAGATAAAATACAATATATAAGCAGTTTTATAAATAAATTTGACGTACCATAAAAATATTGATCAACTTCCATTTAATGTATATATGTATATATGTATATATGTGAGAAAAACGACGGATCCTCCATCTCAACTCTACTTCTGAATAGTAGACGAACTGCGAAACTGGTAAGGGAACCAAATAAATAAATATTTAAAAAAAAAGACTCCAATTGCATTTTCGATTTCATCATATATATATGTGTATGTATATATGTATGTATATGAATGTATATACGTATATATATATATATATATATGTGTGTGTGTGTGTGTGTGTGTGTGTCTCTGTGTGTGTGTGTGTAATTATATATATGCATATATATATATGCATATATATATATATACGAGGTGTGTCCAGGACTGATGTCACAAAAGATTTATTTCAAACCCAAACTTCACACTAAGAGATTTCTCCTTCAAAGTAATCCCCTGGAGTCTAATGCACTTTTCCATCCTTTTCTGCCACGCTTGCATGCACTCCTGGAAGGATTCTTCCGGGATCCTCCGCAGTCCGTCCTCACGGCCTTTTTGATGTCGTCCACGTCTTCAAAACGGGTCCCCTCCGGGTCGTACTCGAAGATCTATGACTCATTACTGGTGATGACATATATATATATATGTCCCTAGCAAGTCTGATGCGGTTTCAAGACGCTCGAGGATGTCCTGGCACACTTGCATGCATCGACCCTTCTGGTCATCGTTCAGCAGTTTTGGCACCATCTTCGCTCAGACTTTCCGCATGTCCAAATCTTCAGTGAGAATCTTCCAGGCGCTGTCCTGATTCATGCCCAGCTCCTTTGCCATCAGTCGAACAGTCAGCCGACGATCGCTACGCACCATCTGCCTGACACGCTCAACATTGAACTCAGTCCTGATTGTTGAGGGCCATCCGCTCCTGCGGTCATCTTCCACGTCCTCGCGTCCTTCTTTAAACCTCTTGGACCACCCAAAAACACGTGAGCGGGACATCGTCTCAACTCCATACACTTGCTGCAGCACTCCCAGTGCTTCTGACGGAGTTTTCAAGTTTGTTCGTTGCTCTGTGCTCATTGCTTGACGACCTGTAACAGAGGACGTGTATATAAAATTATGAAGAAAAAAGTTTGATCGCTGCAGAGAGCTAAGATTACAGTTACATACTCCAGGGGGATTACTTTCAAGGAGAAAACTCTTAGTGTGAAGTTTGGGTTTGAAATAAATCTTTTGTGACATCAGTCTTGGAACTTTTCTGACACACCTCATATATATATATATATATATGTGTGTGTGTGTGTATGTGTGTGTGTGTGTGTGTGTGTGTGTATAATATATATATAATTATGTATATGTAATTATATATATATATATGTGTGTGTGTGTGTGTGTGTATATATATGTATATGAAATTATATATATACATATATATATATATATATGTCTAAGTAGCCCCCTCTTTCTGCCTCTCTTATTCGCACTAAAGAAATATCCGAGGCGGGGAAAACCTGAGGATCTCCCCACCACCCATTCTGTTTCCGGAAAAGAAGACGATTGCAAACATGTCGGAGGTCAGATTATTTAAAAACCTAGGAAAAAACTTAGGAAAAAAAATTCTTCACAAACCGTGGATGGTTTTCTATAAATCTAAACGTCTGCAACTCCCTTTTCGAAAAAAGGAATCGTTGGCGAGTGAGTCGGATGTCAGATCGTTCGAAAGCAAACGAAAACCCAAGAAAAGAAAAGAAATTCCTACAGAAGAAATCTCCAAGGCTGGAAAAATCAGAGCCCCCACTCCCAACCCCCCATTCCGTTTTCGTAGAAAAAGTCCGGAAAAACATGGAAAACCCTAATTATTACTAATTTTATTTAGTGTTTTTAGCAGTCTACATACGAATTTCCTTTCTCTAAGTATTATATATATATATATATATATATATATATATATATATATATATATATATATACAATATGTTGAAAAGGTAACTCACCAGAGAGAGATATACAGTGCGTTATCAATAAAACAGGGAAACAACCACCAGTGTATGGAATCTATAACCTATGAAAGGCAGACTATAGACACGATAATTAAAAACATAAATTAAAGCGTAAATAAATACCTCTATAACTATATAACACACGTGTGTTATATAGTTATAGATTCCATACACTGGTGGTTTTTTTCCCTGTTTTATTGATAACGCACTGTATATCTCTCTCTGGTGAGTTACCTTTTCAACATATTGTATTTTAAAGAGCTCCGGATTTCTTCTCCTTTGAGCACATTATTTACAGGGAATAGCGAGGGCCTATGCCTCCGTTAATTTATCGTGATATATATATATACATACATACATTTGTGAGCCTGTTTTGGGTGGGCTTTTATTAGGCATCTACGGAATGTTAGAAATAGTAACCAAATCTTGAATTACTCATAACAGTCTTAATCCTCTTGATATCAAACTGCCTGAAAATCATCTTTGGTTCTACAATTCAGAACAGTTTATTTTAAAGAGATTATATCTATCTAAAGGAAGACCAAAGAGATGCTGGTGTAATGACATCAAGGAATTGACAGGAAGAATACTGGTGTAATGATGGTCGTGGCATGAGAGAGGAACTAATGGAGAGCCTTGATACAATCGTCCGTAGTCCCTGACTCTCAGTAATGAGGATGGCAAATAAAGAAGAATTTATCTAAAACACTTTCATTAAAATTTTATATAAGGGCGGTGGATTGGCAGTATCGGTAGAGGGTTCGACGCCGTGCTTTGATGCATAGAGTTACGGCCCTTGCCATTCTGAGTTCAAATCCCGCCGAGGTTAACTTTGCCTTTCATCCTTACGGGGTCGATAAAGTAAAGTACCAGTAATACACTGGGTAATTGCTGGCCTTGTGCCTAACGTAGAAACAACTATAATTTTATATAAGAACCTTTGGTGTTCCAAAACACCAGTTGAGTAATAAAACAGGTGGTATATTACAGGTGGTATATTACTGGTGGTATATTACAGGTGGTATATTACAGGTGGTATATTACAGGTGGTATATTACTGGAAAAGGGGGGATGTTTGGTAAGATCTCAGACCTTATTTGCTTACTGAGTGGGCTGGAACTCATCAAATCGGACCAAGGAAACAATGTTTCCACTGGTTTTTCCATGGCTGATACTGTCTACCAGAAAAAGCAATGTGATGTAAAGTGTCTTGCTCAAGGACATAACATATCACTCTATCTGGAAATCGAAGTCATATCCTCATGATTACAAATCTAATTCTTTAACCACTAAGCCACCTGCCTAAATATATATCCTTTCAAATTCATGAATATTTTTTTAAATCATTTGAAAATCAGACAATATCTTTTATTAGTAATTCTTGATTATTTGAAAAATCACAGACAATCTTTTATTAGAAATATATTAATGAAAGGGTTGAAACAGCTCCGACATATTGGATAATACACAGAGAACAAAATGAAACAAAATAAGACAAACAGGATGGTTATGGTAGGAATGGTTATGCTGATAGAGTAGCATAACCA
>OZ024748.1:53135837-53138337 GCA_964016885.1 Eledone cirrhosa
ATCAACACCATCACTAACACACACACAAATCTACAATAACAACAGCAATAATAGTGTACCAACATTATCACCATCAACAGCGACAAGAACATAAAACTAGGAACAAATGATTTCACTGAAACCTATGACTACGTTGATATATATATATATCTGTGTGTGTGTGTGTGTGTGTGTGTGTGTGTGTGTGTGTGTGTGTGTGTGTGTGTGTGATTATGAGGAAAGACGCATAGAGCACGAGAAGATTACACGGGATGTGCGTAAGCAATACCCTGGTATATCTCTCGAAATGATCGGTGTCTCCATTGAAACGTGGAAAAATTTGCTTGAAGAAATCTGGTCTCAGGAGCCACAGTCGCAACCATGTTTAGAGAGAACCAGTGAACTATGATCTCCACAGTGTTGTGAGGGTTCATGGGCAACCTGATGCAAGACCTGAGGCCAGGGAGATCCATAGTTGTCGTCAGTGTGTGAAGGAGTGCAAGTCTCTAGCAGGCTTGAAAAGCCATATCCGAGCGTCCCACATCTGAATCTGACAAGTAGTTGCAATACTCTTAGAGTCAGTTTGCAGCCATCATATATATATATATATATATATATATATAAAGAAAAAGAATAGCGACAGTTTCTCACCTGTTATGTACATTTCAAAGGCATATATATATATCAGACCTGTCATCTCTCCCCGTCCGACGGGGAGATCTCCCACCCACTTCTTTTGAGGAAATAGGCATAGTTTTCATTATGTAAATTCTCTCCATTTTTGCCTCATTTCTCCCCGTTTTGGGAAACTTATTTTCTTTGGGGCATTGTCCGCATAAATTTGCCCCAGAGCGTCAATGATTTGGCTGCTCTTCCACCCTAGCTACACCATGAATTTGATGTTTTGATGGAGACCATGCTGCTCGTGCGGGTGCTGAATTCCGACTGGCGCCTCCGTGTTGCAACATATATTTAAGGGTTTATATTAGAACATGTTCTGACACGTTAGTACGAGAACGTACAGTTGCATTCAGATCAAAATCCCTGCATAGGATTTTTATCTATGAACCTTTTTCACGAACGTTTTGAAGCCCCCTCGTATATTGACGGAAATTTGTTTTGAAACCTATAAAATTTGATACCTTTCTACTTCCTGATATCAAATCCCACCTAGGGCAACTTTACCTTTCATCCTGCTGGTATCAAATAAATATATAATCATACTTTATTAATTAACTCTTTATCTATTAAATATACACATTCTTCCCTCACAATACAATAATATACATGTTCACAGTATATCAATCTAATATCCATCTCATGTGTTTGATGAAGGTCCAAGCCAGAGATATATCAACGATATCTTTAAGAAACCCTACATCCATGTTCACAGCTTCACAACTTATAATTACAAAGATATACAAATATTTGTAAGCTGCTAAAGTTTTAACAACCATTTCGTTGTGCTGTGGAAATTCTCATCACTGATTTGTATAAAAATAAAATTCTGAATTCGGCAATAAAATATCGGCATCCTTTCAAGAATGCTGGTGATATTGGATATTATCTACCATATTAATTACGAAATACTTTCATTATCGAATACTTTTGTTTTATTTTTTAATGCTTTCCTTATTGAATACACTTATTTTCTTTAAATATAAACATATATACTGAAGTGTCGATTTTTTTATGTCGGCTTCATAGCTATGAAAATATACTTGAAATTAAATTTAAAATAATCGATACGAAGCACAACAAATCAATGGATATTAAAACAAAGTAGGTTTATATTATATAAAGAAATAAAGATTATATTTTTAATTTAAGAACAGCAAATCAATGATATAAATAAACAATTAATGAATGTATTGTTCACGTATAGCAAGAATGTTTTCAAATGTTCCACCACCACCAACACCACCATGTTTTTATATGTCACTGCGCCATCTACAATCAAGTTCTTTCAAATAACTATCAAATAGATTTTCTCATGTGCCATTCATCCCCTATCAATTTATTATTGGCATGAAATCAAAAGGGCTCAATACCTACTGCTTGTATGTGTATGTGTGTGTGTGTTTGAGTGTGTGTGTGTGTGTGTGTGTGTGTGTGTGTGTGTGTGTGTGTGTGTGTGTGTGTGTGTGTGTGTGTGTGTGTGTGTGTGTATGTGTGTGTGTGTGCGCGCGCGCGAGTGTGCAGGCTGATTAGCAGGACTGGCTACATATTTATTTTGATTTGTAATATAATGGACAAATGCATGTGACAACTATATATCATCATCGTCATCATCATCATCACCGTTTAACGTCCATGTTTCCACACTAGCATGGGTTAGACGAGTTGTTTCGTTGTGAGACGAGCGAGATCAGATGACTGTGTCGTGTCTTACCCGTTCAGGACTGATTTGGACTTAGTTTCTACGACTGGATACTCTTCCTATCGTCAACAACATTTACAGCACAAATAATGTTAAGCAATTGTCCGATGCTCTACCAATTCTGTTAATAATGATGAAACC
>OZ024748.1:53143337-53148337 GCA_964016885.1 Eledone cirrhosa
ATATATATATATATATATCAGGCTCTGATACCATCAACACTATAAACACAGCACAGAGCTGGCATATCTAAGAACTGACTAACTGCCTGATGAGGTCATAGCCATTCAATGGCTATCATCGAAATATATATAGCAGTAAATAAAGGATTATGAGTTAATGCAATTGACTTATGTTTCGTCACTATATATATATATATATATATATATATGTGTGTGTGTGTGTGTGTGTGTGTGTGGTGTGTGTGTGTGTGTGTGTGTTTGTGTGTGTGTGTTTGTGTGTGTGTGTCCGTATTTATGTGTTTATGAGTGGGAGTTTATATGCGTGAATTAAATGCTCTTGTGTGATAATATAAGACATTATAAACCTCGATTTGAGAGACAAGAGCCATACGATCGTCGGCTGAAAAGTTCATAGGCTGACCAAGATACTCTCATGGAATGACCAAATGAACTATATTTTCCAACACAGTACCTGGAAAGAAACAATGCAGTTATTCATAAGAAGAGTTGAAATAATGCATGCAAGATTTCCCACCCTTAACATCACTCCTTCATAATCACCCTATAATCAAGATACTCTCATGGAATGACCAAATAAAGTTTATTTTTCAACATAGAAGAGTTGAAATTAATGCATGCAAGATTTCACAGCACTAGAATCACTCCTTCATACTCAGAGCGCAGCAAAGAACCGAAACGAATACTGCACAGCATCCTATCCGACCTTCCAACGGCGCCGCCTAAAAATAAAAAGAAATGTCCTTCAACAGTACGAATAACATATTTCGTACTCATCATTAAAAATAATTTTCTGATATTTTTGAAATTTAATTTATTCTCATTTATTACGCTCGAAACTAGTACTTTCTTATGTTTTTCTTTTCTCGCGATTTGCAGTATATTTAGCTGCAGATTAGGAAATAATATTTAACTTGGTGGAATTAAAATCCCAAGTTAACTGTAATTATATGGATGATAATATTTCTGTAGATTATTTGCCTTCATTTCATCATGCTGTATATAGAAGCAAGTCCTGTTCTCCCTCATTTAATTATATATTTGTTAGAGATGATGACCAAGCCGTTCACAGTTGCTAGTATAAATTTAACAAGTGAGAAAGAAACATTCAATTGTACAATACAACATGTAGAAGAAGAAATAAATAGTTTTATATATAAAGATGTTTATTTTTTTATATGATTAGAATGTATATTCTGTTGTCATGGAGTTGTTAATGTGCTTCTAAGGCAAAACTAAATATACTTTAAATATATTAATGTGTAGTACACATACATACATACATACATACATACATATATGCATACATACGCACATGCATGCATGCATACATACATTATATACATACACACATGCATATATACATACATACACACACACATACATACATACACACACATACACACACAACATAATACATACATACATAGGTGTGTGTGTATTGAAAAGAAAAATCTTTATATATATATATATATATATATATATATATATATATATATTGCTAATTATTTAACACTTGTGTTGTACAGAATGTAATGTAATTCATTGATCCATAGTTTTGTTTGACTCAGTGTTTCGTTAGGCTCTCTATAGTATAGTGGTATAGTGTCTGTAATAAGAAGTCCTACTCCACGCCAGCTACCGGGAACACGTGTGGAGTTCTCCTCTCTTCGGAGAGGTGCATCCATGCGAGGTGGAGAGATACTATGCTGATCTACTAAACCCAATCGCAACAACTTCTGATATACACGAGATGTATCTTGGAAACAGTGAGTAATCTCTCAGAGGCTGAGGTCTCAAGAGCAGTTAAAGAGCTCAAATGTGGAGAAGATGGAACCTGGCCTGAGATGTTAAAAGCCTTAAATAAAGAAGGTGGTCATGATCTCTGGAAAGGCATCGATGCAATAGCAATCGGGAGTGATAATCCCAATTTTCAAAAGGGGAGACAAGAGAGATTGTTCCAATTACAGAGAGATCTCCTTGTTAAGCCTCCCTGGTAAAATCTATGCTAAGTGTCTGGCAAAGAGATGCAGGGGGGTTGTTGAGTCCAAGCTAGCTGATGAACAGTGTGGTGTTTGCCCCAGATGCAGCACAGCTGACCAAATATTCACACTACGGCAGATCTTCGAAATATCGGGGGAGAATTGCGAAGAAGTATATTCTTGTTTTGTTTAGACCTCGAAAAGATATATGGCCGCGTTCCTGGAGACCTGCTGCGTAAGGTTGTGCAGGAGTATGGGATCGATTGTCAGCTTCTATTCAGCGCGGTGAGTTAGCAGTATCGGTTGAGAATGTCTCAGGAAAGAATCGCTGGACAGATTTTACGGGCAAAACTAACCGGCAAGAGACCCAGGCGTAGACCCCGAGCAAGATGGATGGACAACATCTATGAGCTTAGCTGGTCACGCTTGGAGATCCAGTCGGATCAATTGGGGACGGTTGCTTCTGACAGGACCCACAGGAAGGAGTTCTTGAGGACTCTGCCCCCACGACCCTCTCAGGAATAAGTGGGAGGAGAAGAAGAAGAAGAAGAAGAGAGTCTTTATTAGAAATAATTGTTTCAGAAATAATGAAATACAGTAACGAGTTTATAGTTGTGACAAGAGAACATAGAGTAACTTTCTGTGGAAATCCATCTCAACTTATAAATATGATAACTATATATACAAATTAATTTTAATTTATCAACCTATCTAGGGTAGTGGATTGTCAGAATTGGTAGAGCATCGGGCGACATGCGTCACGGCATATAGTTACGTCCGTTCATATTCTGAGTTCAAATCCCGCCGAGGTTAGCTTTGCCTTTTATCCTTACGGGGTCGATAAATTAAAGCATCAGTAATACACTAGAACCGATTTAATCGACCCCCCCCCCCCCACCTCAAATTGCTGGCCTTGTGCTTAAAGTAGAAACAATTATTCATATTTGTAATTTACGTAGCAATAAAGTCATAACACCGACTCCCCATAGAGCCATTGTGCACGTCACAGTTAATCAATATCTCAGTTAGACTAACTAGATGCGCTAGAAGACTGTCACACCTGCGGCATCGTTTACATCCAATGATATAGACCAGTTCTTCTTTGGGGACAAATGTCACACCTGCGGCATCGTTTACATCCAATGATTTAGACCAGTTCTTCTTTGGGGACAAGTGACACACCTGCGGCATCGTTTACATCCAATGATATAGACCAGTTCTTCTTTGGGGACAAATGACACACCTGCGGCATCGTTTACATCCAATGATATAGACCAGTTCTTCTTTGGGGACAAATGTCACACCTGCGGCATCGTTTACATCCAATGATATAGACCAGTTCTTCTTTGGGGACAAATGACACACCTGCGGCATCGTTTACATCCAATGATATAGACCAGTTCTTCTTTGGGGACAAATGACACACCTGCGGCATCGTTTACATCCAATGATGTAGACCAGTCCTTCTTTGGGGACAAATGACACACCTGCGGCATCGTTTACATCCAATGATATAGACCAGTTCTTCTTTGGGGACAAATGTCACACCTGCGGCATCGTTTACATCCAATGATATAGACCAGTTCTTCTTTGGGGACAAATGACACACCTGCGGCATCGTTTACATCCAATGATATAGACCAGTTCTTCTTTGGGGACAAATGACACACCTGCGGCATCGTTTACATCCAATGATATAGACCAGTTCTTCTTTGGGGACAAATGTCACACCTGCGGCATCTTTTACATCCAATGATATAGACCAGTTCTTCTTTGGGGACAAATGTCACACCTGCGGCATCGTTTACATCCAATGATATAGACCAGTTCTTCTTTGGGGACAAATGTCACACCTGCGGCATCGTTTACATCCAATGATATAGACCAGTTCTTCTTTGGGGACAAATGACACACCTGCGGCATCGTTTACATCCAATGATATAGACCAGTTCTTCTTTGGGGACAAATGACACACCTGCGGCATCGTTTACATCCAATGATATAGACCAGTTCTTCTTTGGGGACAAATGCATTCGATATTCAGAGAGTGAACTCGCCCCCGCGCAAAGTCTTTCTTCCTTAAAAAAGCTTCGAGCAACGGCATTGCTTGATATGTCAGCTTCTTTGCAATGCATGTTATTGCTGGCCACAGGAAAGTCCCTAGCAGGACTAAAAACCCACGTCCGTAATAGTCGTACTTAAGTATCAAGTGATGACATTACTCGAAATCGAGTTGCGGCCATTATCATCATATATGCATGTATGTGTGTCTGTGAGTGTGTGTGTGTGTGTGTGTGTGTGTGTGTGTGTGTGTGTGTATGTATATATGCATGTGAGTGTGTGTATATGTGCTTATATGTGCGCGTGTTTGTATTTATGCATGTGCGTATGTATGTATATGTGTATGTATGTTTGTGGATGTGTGTATAAGTGCATATGTATATATGTACGTACGTACATTTATGTATATATATATATGTGTATGTATATATATGTGTATGTTTGTGCATGTGTGTGTAAGTGCATATGTATATATGTACGTACGTACATTTATGTATATATATATATATATATATATATATGTATGTATATGCGTATGTATGTTTGTGCATGTGTGTGTAAGTGCATATGTATATATGTACGAACGTACATTTATGTATATCTATATATGTATGTTTGTGCATGTGTGTAAGTGCATATGTATATATGTACGAACGTACAATTATGTATATCTATATATGTATGTATATGTGTATGTATGTTTGTGCATGTGTGTGTAAGTGCATATGTATATATGTACGTACGTACATTTATGTATATCTATATATGTATGTTTATGTGTATGTATGTTTGTGCATGTGTGTGTAAGTGCATATGTATATATGTACGTACGTACATTTATGTATATCTATATATGTATGTTTATGTGTATGTACGCTTGTGCATGTGTGTATATGTGCATATGTATATATGTACGTACGTACATTTATGTATATATAT
>OZ024748.1:53153337-53170837 GCA_964016885.1 Eledone cirrhosa
CCTCCTGTTTCTGGTCCTCACGTTGCAAAACATGCTTGAATTTTCTATCCTCTGATTCCCTCCTAGCTAAGTATACTTTTCGCCTAGCTTCCCTCTTGGTCTATATATATATATATATATTTATATATATATATATATATATATATATATATATATATAGGCGGCCGACTGAACTAGAAACTGCTAAATGTGTGGCCACCTTCTTGTCTCTTTGCCTTTTCAGCCCCATGGATTATATTCCTTTGTTAAATTTTGAATACCTGATGATGTCACCGGATTCATACTGAACCCGGTCATTGAAATGTTCATAGTATAATAAACCTTTAAGGAATTACACCAGTCCAGCCTCCTGTTATTTTATAATAATTAACTCCCTACTCGCACCACCAACACAAACTAAGATGGGTGAGTTACATTACATCGAGTGCTCTCCCTAATATTACATCGAGGTTGACCATACGTAATGACCAGTTCTATCCAGTGGTGAACCAACAAACCTAAATGTATATATATATATATATATATATATATATATATATATATATATATATATATATATGATGATGATTATGATATATATATATATGTATATATATATATATATATATACACACACACACAGACACTCAAGGAGCTAGACACTCACACTCCTACACACAGCCTGACACGTCTACACACATATATCTATATACACATTACAGTTAGGCTAATGGATAGTCTATGACATCACATATTTGTGGAGTATAAGTTGTGTGGGTGGGTGCTGGGGTGAGGGCAATGGTATTGACTTGGCTTGGCTCGGGACTTTCTTGATCCAAATGTAAGCAGAATACTTAATACCCTCTGGAGTTAAGGGTCAGCAATAGCTGGTAGTGGTAGAGGACAGTGTCATATGTGTGTGTGTGTGTGTGTGTGTGTGTGTGTGTGTGTGTGTGTGTGTGTATGCACATGTGTTCATGTATGTGCATGCATATATATCTGCATGTGTGTGTGTATGCGTGTATGAGCATGTGTGTATGTGCCTATGGTGGTGAAGGTTATGGTAGTGGTGTAGGTGGTGAAGGTGGTGGTGGTGGTGGTGGTGGTGGTGGTAATGGTGCTGAAGGTGGTGGTGGTGGTGGTCTAGGTGGTTTAAGTGGTGTCGGTGGTGTTGGTGGTGGTGGGGAAAGTGGTGGTGGTGGTGGTGGTGGTAGTTGTTGGTTTTCTTATTGTTGTTAGTAGTAGTTGCAGTGTTGTTTCAGTTGTTTAACCCTAGGTCATGCCTGACTGGTTAGACCCAGCCCCACAATCAAAGACATTACCATACATAGAACTATACATTGGATTACTACATAAGCCAAACCTTCCTTTCTCATCACAGTAGCGTGTGATTTGAGAAAGATTTCTCTGCTATTTCTAGCTAGTTGTGTGGTCAGTTTGAGGCTATCTCGTTAACTTGTTGTGATGGGTTACTCTGATCTGGAACACCTTCTGGTTTAGGCACAAGGCCAACAATTTTGGTGGAGGGGAAAGTCGATTAAATCAATCTCAGTGTATTACTGGTACTTTATTTTTAATCAGCCTATTAAGGATTAGAGGTAATGTTGATGACAGAAGATCAGTCTGAGTACAATGATAATAACAATTGTTTCTACTTTTGGCACAAGGCCAGCAATTACCCAGTGTATTACTGGTACTTTATTTTATCGACCCCGTAAGGATGAAAGGCAAAGTTAACCTCAGCGGGATTTGAACTCAGACCATAAAGGGCCGTAACTCTTTGCTGCAAAGCATGGCCTGTGAGCCTCTATCGATACTGCCAATCCACTGCCTTATTATTAATGATCATCATCATCATCATCATCGTTTAACGTCCACATTCCACGCTAGCATGGGTTAGACGGGAGTTGTCCCACTTGAGGCAAGGTTGGTCGGGTGACCGTGTCTCGCTCATATAGGACTATCTGGCGGGTTTTCTACGGCTGGATGCCCTTCCTAACACCAACCACATTTACAGTGTGGAACTGGGAACTTTTTACCGTGTTACCTACACCTATTATTAATGATTATAATCGGTGGATTGGCAGTATCGGTAGAGGGTCGGACCCCATGCTTTCCAGCATAGTTACGTCCCTTTACAGTCTGAGTTCAAATCCTGCCGAGGTTAACTTTACCGTTCATCCTTACGGGGTCGATAAAATAAAGTACCAGTAATGTACTGGGTAATTGATGGCCTTGTGCCAAAAGTAGAAATAATTATTAATGATAATAATAATAATAATGTTTCTACTGATTGGTTAGAGAACTGGATTCGCAGTCAAGGATTGTGAGTTCGATTCCGGGCGTTGTGTTGTGTCCTTTAGCAAGACACTTTATTTCACGTTGCTCCTTCTACCTGAAGTTGCGACCGATAGATAGTATTAGCAATTGTAAAGACCAATGGAAACATTTCTACTGATTGGTTAGATATATATTCTCACAAAGGAAACAGTTCTAGTCCTGTAGAGGCTCTTCTATATATATATATATATATAGGAACGAGTAGGAATCCGACGGCTGAGCTCAAGCAGTTTCGACGGCTAATTATGGACTAGATTAGTCCAGAATTAGCCGTTGAAACGGCTTCAGATCAGCCGTCGGGGTCCTACCCGTTCCTATTATCCACTCTACTACCCAAAGTACTCAATACTTAGGGTAGTAGAGTGGATAATTGTTTCTACTTTAGGCACAAGGCCAGCAATTACCCAGTGTATTACTAGTACTTTATTTTATCGACCCCGTAAGGATGAAAGGCGAGGTTGACTTTGCCTTTCATCCTTGCGGGGTCGATAAAATAAAGTACCAGTAATACACTGGGATAATTGGTGGTCTTGTGCCAACAGTAGAAACAATTATCCACTCTACTACCCTAAGTATTGAGTACTTTGGTGCGTTATGGTCCATCTGGTTCCTTACCACATTTCCTTCGTTTTATATATATATGTGTGTGTGTGTGTGTGTGTGTGTGTGTGTGTGTGTGTGTGTGTGTGTGTGTGTGTGTGTGTGTGTGTGTTTGTGTGTGTGTTTGTTTAATTATTTATTCATTATATTGTTAAGTCAGAAATGTGTTTTGTTGCCAAGCTAATTATGTTTACATATATATCACCTTTAATAATTCATACTGTAGATGTCATATATTAGACATTTTTATCAAACATATTTCTTTTCTCTGTCAATGTGTATGTATATATATATATGTGTGCGTATGTGTATGTATATATATGTGTGTGTGTCTGTGCATATGTGTGCATATGTGTGAGTGTATATGTGAGTGTTTTTGTGAATGTTTGTATATGTGTGTATGTGTGTGTATTTATGTATGTATGTATGTGTGTGCATATATGTGAGTGTATATGTGTGTATGATTGTGTGTGTGTGTATGTATGTGTGAGTGTATATGTGTGTGTGTGTGTGTGTCTGTCAGTGTATGTGTGTGCGTCTATCAGTGTATGTGTGTGTGTGTCTGTCAGTGTATGTGTGTGTGTGTGCCTGTCAGTGTATGTGTCTGTCAGTGTATGTATGTGTGTGTGTGTCAGTGCATGTTTGTGTGTGTGTCTGTCAGTGTATGTGTGTGTGTGTCTATCAGTGTATGTGTGTGTGTCTGTCAGTGTATGTGTGTGTGTGTCTATCAGTGTATGTGTGTGTGTCTGTCAGTGTATGTGTGTGTGTGTCTATCAGTGTATGTGTGTGTGTCTGTCAGTGTATGTGTGTGTGTGTGTCTGTCAGTGTATGTGTCTGTCAGTGTATGTGTGTGTGTCTGTCAGTGTATGTGTGTGTGTTTGTCAATATATGTGTGTGTGTCTGTCAGTGTATGTGTGTGTATCTGTCAGTGTATGTGTGTGTATCTGTCAGTGTATGTGTGTGTGTCTATCAGTGTATGTGTCTGTCAGTGTATGTGTGTGTGTCTGTCAGTGTATGTGTGTGTGTGTGTCTGTCAGTGTATGTGTCTGTCAGTGTATGTGTGTGTGTCTGTCAGTGTATGTGTGTGTGTCTGTCAATATATGTGTGTGTGTCTGTCAGTGCATGTGTATGTGTCTGTCAGTGTATGCGTTTGTGTGTATCAGTGTATGTACGTGTGTGTCTGTCAGGGCATGTGTGTGTGTCTATCAGTGTTTGTGTGTCTGACAGTGTATGTATGTGTGTGTCTGTCAGTATATGTGTGTGTGTATCAGTGTATGTTTGTGTGTGTCTATCAGTGTATGTGTATGTGTCTATCAGTGTTTGTGTGTGTCTGCCAGTGTATGTATGTGTGTGTCTATCAGTGTATGTGTGTGTGTGTGTATCAGTGTTTGTGTGTGTGTATCAGTGCATGTTTGTGTGTGTCTATCAGTGTATGTGTATGTGTCTATCAGTGTTTGTGTGTGTCTGCCAGTGTATGTATGTGTGTGTCTATCAGTGTATGTGTGTGTGTGTATCAGTGCATGTATGTGTGTGTCTATCAGTGTATGTGTGTGTGTATCAGTGTCTATCAGTGTTTGTGTGTGTCTATCAGTGTATGTATGTGTGTGTCTATCAGTGTATGTGTATGTGTCTATCAGTGTTTGTGTGTGTCTGCCAGTGTATGTATGTGTGTGTCTATCAGTGTATGTGTGTGTGTATCAGTGTGTATCAGTGTTTGTGTGTGTCTGCCAGTGTATGTATGTGTGTATCTATCAGTGTATGTGTATGTGAATCAGTGTGTATCAGTGTGTGTGTGTGAGTGAGTATCTTTGTAGTATTTAGTACTATTTTGCTATTTGACACCATTGCAGTTGTCTTTGTATGAATTAAAACAGATTGTTGAACTATAATTAAACATTGAACAGTAATTAAAATGAGTAATAAATCCTATTATTAAATATTAATCAGAGCATATGTACATAAAAGAGAATTTATTGCTGTGTAATCAATCAGGTTTTAATTAATTCATTCATTGTATTTAGTTGTTATTATTATTGTTATAATAATAATAATAATAATAATAATAATAATAATAACGATAGTTATTGTTATTTATTGTTATTATTATTATGCTGACTTCCTGTTTTACTCTGATCACCTCGATCACTTTTGTGTCGGCCTCGATGTCGGCGAGGACGGCAACCATCAGCCAGGGAATCTCAATGGCCGGCGGAACCCTGGGCCACTCTGATTCTTACCAGCCTCTCACCACGATAGCTAAGGACGAGTGTGAACTCATCACTTTTAATGGGGCCATGGAGCGCTCTCTGGCTTCCGGTGGGGTTTCAAATTGTTGTCCATGTCTGGATTGGCAGTATCGGGAGAGGGTCGGACGCCATGCTTTCCAGCATAGTTACGTCCCTTTACGATCTGAGTTCAAATCCCGCCGAGGTTGACTTTGCCTTTCATCCTTACGGGGTGTCGATAAAATAAAGTACCAGTAATGTACTGGGGTAATTGCTGGCCTTGTGCCTAAAGTAGAAACAATTATTATTGCTGACTTGTGGAGTTATGTCGAACAGCTGTTGTTGCGTGTAGAACGGATCTGGCTATGGGCCGAGTCCATAGTGAAGATCAACCCACCGCCTTCTTTTGGCCAGGAAGGGCAGGCAATATTCCGCTGCCTGGTGGCAGTTGCGAAAGAGATTGTATGGTGGACCAGGTTGAAAGGACTGAAGACAGACACTTTTCTCTTCAGCCAATCCCTCATCAACTTCTTCAAGTTTCACCTGTAAAGTAAGGTGAGGGTGGAGAGAGAAGTGCTGTCCCCCCAGTACATTTGCTAAAAGGTGGATGAATGTGGCAAGAATGAGTGGGCCTACTCTGAACATGCGCCTGTAGGCTGGTTAATTTTTCCAAGTTTGATAAAATAGTGTATCAGTGTAGTTGGATTTGTCCATAAAAGGTTCCCATTTCAATTAAAATCTTCCAACAAAAGAACCATATTTTAACCCTTTGGCATTTACATTACTCTATCTATAGTTTTGTGGTAAAGGCTTTACCTCACATAATTATCTCACATAATATCGAATCTATGAGATTTTGATGATTGGACAATGAAGTCTTTAACCCTTTACCATTTACATTACTCTATATATACTATTATATGTTCACTGTAAAGGCTTTACCTCACATAATTATCTTACATAATATCAAATCTATGGGATTTTGATATTATTTACTTTGAGAACAATACCTTAATATCAGTATGAGTGACCAGTTACAGCCGGTTTGAACAGAAAGAGGTGAGAGAATTCTGGCTAGATACAGCCAGTTTAAAAGTTAAAGGGTTAAGTTACTAACTTAGTAATGAAAAAATAAGGTTAGTAAATCACTCAAAGGGCTTTATCAATTAATTGAAATAAAATGTATTTCATTTGAAATATGATCACGTGATCATGAAAGGGTTAAACATATGTATGCTCAATAAACATTGATCTGGGATTAAACAGCAACAACAGCAACAACAACAATTTAAAGAAGGTCAAATCTTACATTACTGATGACAAAGCAGTAATGAAGAATAAATAAATGGAAAGAAGACAAAAAGGGGTCTCTTCCTTCCGCCTCCCATTTTCTTGCTCTCACATAAACCAAGAAGGATTAAAGATGACTCCCTAAAAGTTAAGGTCACATATTATTGATGGCTTCTATGTTTGTTTCTTTGTCTTTAATTGTTTTATAAATATCAACCATTTCCTCCTTATGTCCAGTGATTCTCGTCCCCTTATATTGACATGGACCAGGGCTGGATTAGTGCACTGGATTAGTTAGTAACCCTTTAAACCTGATTGCCTTCCACTCTGCAATCATCTTTTCCACTCCTCCGCCTCTTCCTTCCCCAAAACACACGTACATACACATACATGCACACACACACACACATATATATATGCACAAGCACACACAAACATACAACAGTGTCCTTACACACGCACATATATGCACAAGCACTCACATATTCTTACAAACATGCAACTGTATTCTCACACACCTACACACACACACACACATACACACACACTTGTATTCTTACAAACATACAACAGTGTTCTCACACATGCACACACATGTATTCTTACAAAAGTACAACTGTATTCTCACACATACACATATACACACACACATTTATTCTTACAAACATACAACAGTATACTCATATATATATATATATATATACACACATACACACACGCATGTATTCTTACAAACGTACAACTGTATTCTCACACATACACATATACACACACACACATGTATTCTTACAAACATGCAACTATATTCTCACACATATATATATACACACACACACACACACACACAACTACATTCTCAAATACACAGTAGTGTATTCTAACAAGCACACACATGCAAATACACACACACACACACATAAATATTCCATAATCCCACTCCTAAAACACACACACACATATACTCAAACACATAAGTATATACTCAATAAACTTAACCACATATACACACGCAGCAACATGATCACATATACTCATGCATGTTTACAAACACACATATTCAACTACACATGCATGCACACACATACAGACAGACACACACACACACACATACACACATCCATATTCACTCACATCCATGAATATACACATAAATACACATATGGAAACACAAATACACATACACATGATTACGTACATAAATACACACACACAGGCATTCTACTTAGAGACTCAAATTGCTAGAAGCAGCAGCTAAAACTCTCTCAAATCACATCATACCATGTTGAATGAAGAAGAGCACATTAGTCAAAGTAGTCTTTATCCCTGTAGCATTTACATTACTCTATATTTACTATTATATTTTCACAGTAAAATCTTACATAATATCTCACATAATATCAAATCTATGAGATTTTGATATTATTCATTTTGAGAACAATACCTTAACATCAGTATGAGTAGCCGGTTATGGCTGGTTTGAACAGAAAGAAGTGAGAGAATTCTGGTTGGATATGGTTGGTTTAAACACTAAAGGTTGATCTGTAAAAAGATGAGATAGTCACAGCTATAATACTCAGTTCTAACCTGAGGAAAATTAACAACAGTAACACTGGAACTTATTCTTTTATTCTATTCCTTTACTTCTTTTAGTCATTAGACTGTGGTCATGCTGGAACACAGCTTTGATTTAATTGATAATATTGACACCCCCAGTAATTTTTTTTTTTCAAGTCTGCTTCTGTGGTAAGAATCTCTCAGGGGAGCTGGACAGCAGAAGATCCTCAGAGAAGTTCACTCTGCTTTTTTAGTTACATGACAAACACATACACAAACACATAAACATGAGAAATGGACACACACACACACAATGGGATTCTGCAGTTTTCATCTGCCAATATCTACTCCCAAGGCATTTCTCAAACTAAGTCTATAGTAGAAGACACTTGTCCAAGGTACCATGCAGCTAGATTAAACCCCAAACCACATGGTTGTAAAATGAACACTGTAACCACACAGCCATGCCTGAACCTTCCCTCCTTATAGACCAAGAATAAATGTTCCTTGCCATATATATCCAGAGACTCCCAGGGACATTGATCAGCAAAACTAATCTTCAGAGATTCAAGGATTTGGTTATTTCTGATTTCTTTGCCAATTATATTTTATCAATGGTTTTTCCATATATTTCAATGTTGTATGTCCCTTTTGTTTGGTTAATAGTACTACTGCCTACTTCTAAATTAACTCTTTTGATACCAGATCACCTGAAACCATTCCTCGTTCTATGATACAAAACTAGTTTTGTTCAAGTATGTACCTAAAAAGCTTACACCATCATCATCATCATCACCATCATCATTTTACATCCACTTTTCCCTGCTTGCAAGGGTGGGACTAGTCCTATTCAGCACAGCATCTCTCCACTTGTCACAGTCCTTCGTCATCTCCTCCATGAGCTTCAGCGATCTGAGGTCTGCTTTCACCACCATGTATGAAAGTTATGTTCCAAACACCAGCTTAATAAAGAGGAAGCTATTCATGTTATTAAATCCCTACATGTTCTTCATTATAATTATTTTTGAAATTATCAATCAACAAGATCCCAGACCTAATTTCCTTACCAAGTGGGGTGGAACTCATTAAATCTGACCAATGAAACAAGGTTCCAGTTGGCCTTTCCATCACTGATACAGTCAGGCTGTTGCAACTCCTGGCAGAAGGAGCAGCATGAAGTAAAGTATCTTGCTCAAGGACATAATGCATGGGTTGGTCTGTGAATTGAACTCCCAACCTCACGATTGCTAATCCAATTCTCTAACCATTAAGCCACATGCCTTCAATATCATAGGCAGTGTTTTCCATTTGATATGAAAGTGTTAAACATTTTCCATTTCTGTAATATAACACTGAAATGTTTGATTTGTTGACTTAAGATTATTAGTGCCAAGAAATCAGGTACTTTGTCATCTCCTCCATGAGCTTCAGCGATCTGAAGTCTGCTTTCACCACCATGTATGAAAGTTATGTTCCAAACACCAGCTTGTTCTTCATTCATAGAGTATAATAAACAGAGAAGAAGAATCATTTGAGTGATAATAATTACATTTTCACTTGTACAACTATAATATAATATTTCTTTGAGTTCATTCAAATCCTTTTTAGTTATTTAAAGCCAGGCAACACTGATAAAGACTATGTTTGGCTGAAGAAGTCTAATAATACTGAAACATGCCTGGCAGTGGCAACATGTTTGTCAAAGATCAGACCCATTACCTACCCATTGTAAAACCATATTTAATTTTCACTTCCTTTTAACCTTTTCACTGCTGACCCCTTGAATGTTTTGTGGTCTCTATACTGAGTCTCTAGGCTCAATTTCTCTCCCCAAAAAATATTTTTCAAAAGAACAAATTGTTTTGGATCTGTAGATCTTTGCTTTCTTGCCAGTTGTGAGACCATGTAAAAAAAAAAAGAGACATAAAGATTGAATGAAAAAAACAGAAATAAATTTATATCTCAAACCTACACTGGTTTATCTGAACTCCTATGAAGTTGTATTTCATTGGAAGTTTCTTGGGTGTTTTAAGGATATGGACCCTGGTGCTTTCACCAAAAGCAATATAAAATGAAACATGGTCTAATGATGTACGATAATAACGCCGTTGATTCAATTCTTGGACAGGCTGCTGCATTGTGTTCTTGAGGAAAACACTTTATTTCACATTGCTCTCATACTGAGCTGAGACTGAGTACCAACAGTAGCTGGGGAGTTAATCGTGTGATAGATTGGCATCCTATCCAGGGAGAGTCTTGTGTTCGCAATTACTTAATACCAAGGAAACCAGGGATAAGCACCGGTCTGATGAACCTTGGTTTAGAACAGAATGAAGCTTTTAATGTGAAATGAAGTGTATTGCTCAAGAACACAATGTACCATACAGTCCAGGAATTAAACCCATGATTAGGTGTTCAACACCTGAAACACTAGGTCACATGAGGTATCATTATCGAGTCCATAGCTGACAAAGGGGAAAAAAGGACCTTAAAAAAAAAGGAAAATTTGAATAGGGAAACAAAGAATGATTAAACTAAATAATGTTTAGCATTTAACCTTGGCACACAGAAGAGAGATAGAGAGGGGAGGGTGGGGTTATCATTACCATATCACTGCTACCCCAATGATACTCAACAAAGAGAGGGGGAGTGAAGAAGCAAGATAGAGAGGGGGTTGGGTTTCACATCAATCCATCACTACTACCCCAATGATAATCAACAAAGAGAGGGGGAGTGAGCCCTAGCACATAGAAGCAAGATAGAGAGGGGGATGGGTTTCTCATTATTCTATCACTACTACCCCACTGATGATCAACAAGGAGAGAGGGAGTGAGCCCTGGCACATAGAAGCAAGATAGAGAGGGGGATGGCTTTCTCATTATTCTATCACTGCTACCCCAATGATGATCAACAAGGAGAGCGGGAGTGAGCCCTAGCACATAGAAGCAAGATAGAGAGGGGGATGGCTTTCTCATTATTCTATCACTACTACCCCAATGATTATCAACAAGGAGAGGAGGAGTGAGCCCTAGCACATAGAAGCAAGATAGAGAGGGGGATGGGTTTCTCATTATTCTATCACTACTACCCCAATGATGATCAACAAGGAGAGCGGGAGTGAGCCCTAGCACATAGAAGCAAGATAGAGAGGGGGATGGCTTTCTCATTATTCTATCACTACTACCCCAATGATAATGAACAAGGAGAGGGGTGAAGGAAGAAGTTAGAGATGAAAGGTGGGAGAGGGTAGATTATTTTCAACAATGTAGGCAATTTGTTCATTAATTTCATTTCTTTGTGATTTTCTGCACCAAATAAAATTTAATTGAAGTCAGGCCACTGGTTTTAGGGATGTCATTATTTTGATCATTACAAAAGAACCTTACAAATAAGAATAATTATAATGCTAATAATAATTATTATTATCATCATCATCATCATCGTCATTGTTGTTGTTGTTGTTCTGTTGTGTTTCTTCAGTGAAATCAATAAATGCTTTCTGTATTGTTGATGTTTTTGTTGTTGTTGTTGTTGTTGTTGCTGCTGTTTCTGATTCCGATTCTCATGCTACTGCTGCTGCTGTTGTTCAAAGGCATCAACAAATATAGTGCCAAAAATACAATCAAACCATTATATATTTGGAATTCATTTTAGAGTTTTGATCTTCAATAATTGAGATGATCAATCTATCAATTTCTCCCCCACCTCCCTCTCCCTCTCGCTCTTTCTCTCTCTCTCTCTATATATATATATAAATATATTTATATATATATATATATATAAACATATATATATATTATATATATAATTTGTTATTTACTGCTTGTGTCATTGAAATAAAATGCTTATTACAATTCCTTTGCAGATAATTGCTAAGTCATTGTAATCTGGTGCACCACATTGAAAACTGGAAACCATTGAGTATATAAATTATATATAATATGCAAATGATAATATCAATTATAATTAAAGAATATATAGATAATTGTTGGTTATACAAAAATAAAACTACACACATTGTGGTGTGGTTAAGAGCTTTGTTTTGTTGCCATGTCTTTCAAGGTTCAACTTTCTGTATGTCACCATATTGAGTTGAGCTCTGAAATTTCATTCACAAAGCTTTACTTGATCAAAGCTCAACTACCCAAGGTGATATAGAGTGGGACCAGGTATCTTAGAGAACTCCCAAATTTTATTCCCAAAACTTGGAGTTCAGACACCTTGGTAGTTGATCTCCCAAATTTCATTCACAAAGCTTTGGTTGATCTGAGCTCAACTGCCCAATGAGCCACAGTGTGATACCAAGCACCTTGGTGAGTTGAGTTCCCAAATTTCCTTCACAAAGCTTCTGCAGATCCCAACATGTGACACCTTGGACAGTTGAGCTTGGCTCAACCAAAGATCCACACTGTTTGCCGAAGGGCTTCGCCGTTGACTGGTTGAACCATTAGGGGTGTGGTTTGTCCATATAAGGGTATTTATTATTTATCCAATTGTAAATTTTCTTGATAGAAGTTTTTTAGATTTATTTATATGTTTAGGGAGTGGTTGTGTGTGTAGATATGTAGCTTAGTGTGTGTGTGTATGTATGTGTGTGTCTATGTGCACATCTAAGTGTATCTGCCTGTTCAACTTGAGATAGAATAATCATTAAAAGGAAGTAGAATTATAATTATCAAAGATATATGAGGGTGTGTGTGTGTGTTTGTGTATGTCTGCCATCAGGCATGATTATCACAACCTTCAGAAAACAAAGCTATGGAATTGGTGTCACAACCAGCAATAGGTCACCCTGGTCAAAGAATTGTCCAATTCACCTATTGTCAAACTAAACAAAGGGACGACTTATTTGTTTGTTATCTGAAATATCAAGGAACATCTAGTTGGTACTGTTATTGTAATTTCTAGTGGATTTATTGGTTCAAGTCTTTTTTACTGGCAACTAAGCTCACCCTTAAATTACCTTAAATTCTGTGCATATTTCTGGGTGCTAGTGTGATCTGCTGGTGTAATTTGTGTGAAGTTGTGCTTTTTTGTGGGTATGTGCTGCATGGACTTAGGTGTGTATCTACCAGTGTGGATGCATAGTAGTGTGTGAAAATGTACTATGATGACTTAGGGTGTATGTTGCGGTGTGGATATGTACAATTGATGTTGGAAAGGTGTTTTACTCTCCTGGATCATGAGAAGGTCTGAAGTTGAGGTATATTTTGTAAACATATTACACCCATAAGTGATCTGGAAATTGACATAATTCTCCACACCAGAAAGACAGTCCTGTTTTCTGGAAACTCGACCTGGATAAAAAGAGCCCCAGATTCACCCTTCAACATTAGTATGGGAGCAATTGACTTGGCAGGGCTTACAGACCTGATAAGCCTGTATATACTCAAGAAACTACACACACAACCACTCTCTAAACATGAAAAAAAATCTAAAACACTTCTATAAGGAAAATGAATAATATATACCCTTATATGAACATATCACACCCCTAATGATACAGCCAGTCAACAATGAAGCCCTCTGGCAAACAGTCTGGAACTAGCTGTTGAAATGGCAAGAGCTCAGCCATCAGGTCCGGACTCTTTATAATATAGCCATACTCTACTACCCCAGGTATTGAGTACTCTGTTGAGAAATCGTCTAACTAATTTTGAAATGGTTCTATCCTGATATATATATATATTTAAAGATACCTATAGTCTACTAATGTATTGAGTACCGTTTGTAACTGTGGTTACCCATGACATAACTCAGGATTCTATATATATATATACTCATATATATATATATATATATATATAACCCCAAAACATTTAAACCTATCTATATATATAAACACAAATATACTTCTACACACAAACACATTCATGTGTGTATATACATATACACCTATGCATACACCAATACATATTATAATTCACAAACAAATTATGTGAGAAAACATCCGTTTATTTATTTATTTATGTATTATATATTGTTATTTTTTTTCAAATTAGAAGAAAAATATCAAAATATTAAAATACCAAAATATTAAATTATTAAAATATTAATAATGAAATAATCCTTTAAAAGAAACATCAGCCAATTAAAGATTGAAAAAAAAATAGAGGTTCTGCTTGCTACTAAAAAAAGAAAGAAGTGTAAAACACACACAGAAACTATTGTAAAAAACAACAGCATTGAAAAGTAATATTTATGAAGTGTTTTACAAGTAGGTTGACTTAATCAGTGATAGGAACTCTGACGTATTAGGTCAAGAGGTTAAGAAGAGGATTTCTAATTTCTCACAAATCAGGGTTAGTTACTTTATTGTTGAAAATAAAATCAGAATAATCAAGAATTTAAAAAAAATAATATATTATACAAAGAAAAAATATATATATAAAGAAATATAAAAAATTTATGGAGTAAAAAAAAAAGAAAGAAAAATATTTAATGAAAATATAAAACATATACTTCCCTGCCTGTCTGTCAGGCATATATATATATGTGTGTGTGTGTGTGTGTATATATATATGTATGTATATATATATATATATATATATATATATATATATATATATATATATATATATATATATATGCATATAAATATATATATACATACATATATGTGTACATACATACATGTATACATACACACAAAGACACAGACACTCACACACATACACATACAGAAGCACAAAGATGCTGACACATTCATGTGTGTGTATATATATAAAATATTTTGAACTATATACATGATAAAGTCATATATTTATATACACACCAGTGCGTATAATCATATGTGCATGGCGGCATCACATCCACACATCAGTGTGTGAGTGAGTATTTGTGCGTATGTTGGTCTCTCTGTATGTATATATATGTATATGTATATATATATATATATATATATATATATATATACATATATACATATTTATATATATATATACATATTTATATATATATATATATATATGTGTATGTATATATACACACACATACATAACTACAGAAGTGTGTATACATATGTAATTTTAGGCAAAGATTTGATTAAACCAGAACTCACATGCATACATATATACACATATATATACATATATACACATATATATATATATACATATATAAATACACATACACAATGGGTCCTGTATGTATGTATTTTTATATGTATGTATATATATATATGTATGTGTGTATATATATATATATATAAATGTGTGTGTATATATATATATATATATATATACATGTCTCTCTCAATATATATATATATACACCAATTAAGTGCTGTGGTGTTAAAGGACATTTTTATTAAACAGTCTGGATGATGTTAAATTAATTACAAATTATTTATGTTTTATTTTAGATTTTTTCACTTTTAAATTATTAGTTTTTCTAATTATTGATTAAATAGTTTTTTTTTTATATTATTTATTTTTATTAATTCATATTTTCACTTAATTTATTATTTTTGTTTTTCATGTTGGGGGAGGGGTAAATAATTTAATTTAACACTTTTTATGAGTTTTTCTTTCAAATTTCAATTTTTTTAAACTTTTTTTTTACTTTTTCTTCATTATTTTTTTATCTATTAATTGTTTTGTTTGTAGTTCTTATTGTTTTCCTTTATTTATTCCAACCTAAACCCCAACACTGCCCCGTCTCGCCCCACTTCTCTCCTCACATGGTAACTCATCCCTGGTATCACACTTCACTCCTCCCCCGCCATCCTGGCAACCCAACCATGTTACCACACTCTCCCGTCCCTCACCATCCTGGCAACTCAGCCATGTTACCGCACTCTCCCGTCCCCCACCATCAGTGGCAACCGAACAGTGTTACCCCTCCCTCACCATCCTGTCAACCCAACCATGTTACCACACTCTCCCGTCCCCCACCATCCTGGCAACTCAGCCATGTTACCACACTCTCCTGTCCCCCACCATCCTGGCAACCGAACCGTGTTACCCCTCCCTCACCATCCTGTCAACCCAACCATGTTACCACACTCTCCCGTCCCCCACCATCCTGGCAACTCAGCCATGTTACCACACTCTCCCGTCCCCCACCATCCTGGCAACTCAGCCATGTTACCACACTCTCCTGTCCCCCACCATCCTGGCAACCGAACCATGTTACCCCTCCCTCACCATCCTGTCAACCCAACCTTGTTACCCCCCCCCCCCTCACTCACCATCCTGTCAACCCAACCATGTTACCCCTCTCTCTCACCATATCCTGCAACTCAGCCATTTTGTTACCCCCTCCTGTGGTAACTCAACCCTGTTACCACACTAACCCCACCCCCTCCTGTGGTAACTCAACCCTGTTACCACACTAACCCCACCCTCTCCTGTGGTAACTCAACCCTGTTACCACACTAACCCCACCCCCTCCTGTGGTAACTCAACCCTGTTACCACACTAACCCCACCCCTCCTGTGGTAACTCAACCCTGTTACCACACTAACCCCACCCCCTCCTGTGGTAACTCAACCCTGTTACCACACTAACCCCACCCCCTCCTGTGGTAACTCAACCCTGTTACCACACTAACCCCACCCCCTCCTGTGGTAACTCAACCCTGTTACCACACTAACCCCACCCCCTCCTGTGGTAACTCAACCCTGTTACCACACTAACCCCACCCCCTCCTGTGGTAACTCAACCATGTTACCACACTAACCCCACCCTCTCCTGTGGCAACTCAATCCTGTTATCACACGTTCCCCTCCTCTACCAACTTAGAAACTCAGCCGTGCTATCACATGACTCCCTCCCCCTTGGGGCAACTAAACCCTCTTATCACCCTTCCTTCCTCTCCATCTCATGACACAATATCCCTCTTATCACCCCCCCCCCCCCCTCCACCGCCATGGCAACTCAACTCTTTTATTACACTTCCTCTCCACCTCAGTTGCAACTAATTAGTTATGCCACTAACTCCTCTCCCTCTCATGGTGACTCATCCCTGTTATCACACTTTTCTCCCCCCCCCTGTCCCTCTCATGCCAACTGAACCCTGTTATCACACGCCCCTCTACTTTGTATCACCTCAACCCTGTTATCACACTCCCCCTATAGCAACTCATCCTTGTTATCACCCAGCTATCACACTCCCTCTCCCTCTCCTTCATTTCATCTTGACCCTGTTATCATACTTATTTCACTCTGTCCCCCTCTCCCTTCTACTCCACCTCCTCAATCTACCATTCCTCCCACTTACCACACTTCTGTCTTACCACCCTTACCCCAATTCTCACCAATCAACATATTCCTCTTATAAATTAAGTTCCAGTTATACCAGAGATTTTATTTGGTGGGAAACGTTCTTTATTTTCTTTTGTTTTAGAATCATTTCAGTTTCGTGAGATTTTAAAGTCCTTCATGCTTTATGTTCTGCCATTTGTTTTATTTCTTCTCTTACTCATCAAACCCAGTCAACTCCATCCTTAACAATCAACCTCATCGTATGTATCACCATAATCCTAATCATCAACTTCATAATCATCATCA
>OZ024748.1:53175837-53203337 GCA_964016885.1 Eledone cirrhosa
TAATACATTCCTTCCATATACTATACCAATTGTGTTGTTATTTCTGTTTATATAATGTATGTGTGTGTGTACATATCTGTGTACATATATGTGTACATATATGTGTACATATATGGACACATATATGTGTACATATATGTGTACATATATGTGTACATATATGTGTACACATACATCTATCCGTGTGTACTGGCACACATTTAATTTAAGTAAGCTTTTTTAAGGAAATAACAAAATCAAAACAAATATAAACAAAATAAAATAACAAAAAATAACAGAAATGATTTAAGTGACAATAAAAAATTTATCCCAGCAAATTACAAATTCCATTCTTCGGAATAGGAATGGTGGAATGGTCCTCTGGGGAAATAAAAAGAGCTGGCAGCAATGGTGGAGACATAGGAAGTATTTGGCATCCCTGACAGTATATATATATATATGGTAGATGGGACACCTTTTTGGCTTCTTCTCTTTGCTGTCTTTTCTATATCTTCATTATTTTGTCCTCTTTAATCCAAGAATTTCTTTTTTTTTTGTATAAATTTTCAGCTGTCCTTGTGATACATGCTGATGTATATACGTACATATATATATATATATACATATATATAGAGATTATATACACACACACACACACACACACACACACACACACACACACACACACACACACACACACACACACACACACACACACATATATATATATATATACATACATGCGTACGTACATACATATATACATGGGTACGTATATAATATGTGCGTACGTACATACGTACATACATATGTACGCACACACATGCACACAGAAACACACACACACACACACACACATCTATATATATATATATTGTATATACACTTCAACAGCATTCTAATAAATATTGCCTATAGGTAATCAAAGTCTGTATACACTTTTGGGACACCCTGTATATATATATATATATATATATATATATATATAAGCACATACGTATATAATTACATGCATAATGCATACATTCACACATGATTATATATAAGTGTGTACATACAAACATATATGTATGAATATATGCCCCAGCATGGCCAACATTCGAAGACTGAAATCATTATCATTCATATATGTGTCTATACGTACATATACATACATATATTTGGACACATATACTTACATAATTACATCTGCACTTACATGCGTGCACACACACATACATACATGGTGGCTGCCAACTCGTTTTCGAGTACGGCCACTACTTTATATCCATGTAAGAGAACCCCTACCGATGCGCTGAACGAGTGTGACTTTTTAGTCCAGCCAGCGACTTCAAAACTCTGGTACAAACACTACACCTGTGACAATTATTGATACATAGTGCTGGGCCCATGGTACCATGTGACGACAAGTGCAGAGAGATCTCCAGATATAAAGCAATGCCTGTGCCGTGAAGCTTTTATAGTGAGCAAAGGCACTGCACAAAGCCAGTCCCACTCTCTTAACCAAGATGATATTTACCAAAAAGAAGAACAAGTCAACATCATTGGATACCATCAGGGTTGCAGGTGTTATATCAGAGTTTTCCTTCTCCTAGAATTCTGCCTTGACAAAAGCTAAGGGGTCATCTCTCCCGGTGATTTTGGATGGCCATTGACTCTTAAGAGCTCCTTTGCCCATTGACAGGTTTTGTTTTTATTCCTGCAGGATATCCAAAGTCACCCTCCTCACCAAGAAACCTTGGTGGGGTTGCCTGTTTAGTCGCCAACGACCCGACCATGGGACAGGTTGTACTGGGATACATGTTACCAGTAGCACCAACTGGTGACCTGACATAATACATACATACATACATACATACATACATATTTACATACATACATGCTTACAAACATACATACATATATACATACAGACGCACACACATACTTATACATACGTAAATACATACATACATGCATATATAAATACATACATGTTACATGCACTCACCGATACAGATGTCTGTGTATATTTACACACTCAAATATAATTATGTACCTGGTATTTTACCTGGATATAGCACGTGTCATTCAATTAAACATTACATGGTACATGATATAGTTACACTACATGATACATGGCATAGATACATGTTGGTTGACCTAGTTACACTACATGGTAATGGTATATGTGTATGGTGGTTGACCTAGTTACATCACATGGTACATGGCATAGCTATATGTTGGTTGACCTAGTTACACCACATGGTAATGGTATAGGTGTATGGTGGTTAACCTAGTTACACTACGTGGTAATGGTATAGATACATGGTGGTTGACCTAGTTACACTACATGGTACATGGCATAGATATATGTCGGTTGACCTAGTTACATTACATGATACGTGGCATAGATACATGGTGGTTGACCTAATTACACTACCTGGTACCTGGCATATATACATGTTGGTTGACCTTGATGCACTATATGGTACGTGGCATAGATACAAGGTGGTTGACCTAGTTACACTACATGGTACATGGCATAGATACATGTTGGTTGACCTTGATACACTAAATGGTGCATGGCCGGCATACATTACGTGATACATGACCTAGAAATATTACACTGTATGTGACCTAGATACATTACAAGGTATATTACCTACATATATTGTATGCTACATGGTCTAAACACATTTCATAGTACGTGACCTAGATACATTAAATCGTACATGACCTAGATACACTACACGGTACATGGCCTACATATGTTCCAGATTCCTGGGGATCTAGATACAGCTAAATTACTTCACCTTGATACACTAAATATTTTTTCTACATATCACTACATGGTAGTAACCTACTACATGGAGTACACGGTACATACCTTATATACAGTACATGTTGATAGCTCTAAATATATTATACATGGTCAAGTATATTGTACCCACGTTACAATATACTTGACCTTGATAAAAGTCGTATTATCTAACATATATGTACCACATGAAATTCGTATGATTTAACATATATGTACCACATGAGATTCGTATTATTTAACATATATGTCTTACATGTTCCAGGAACTTAATGCACTACAAAGTACTTGACCTCGACATACATATGACACTGTTTAACCTAGATATACGACATGGGGGCTTGACCTAGATACACCTCAAAGTACTTGACCTTAATATATATTGCATATTATTTCATCTAAGTACAACGCACGATACATGACCTACATTTATGTATGTATGTATATATATATATACATATATATATATATATATATATATATATATATATATATATATATATATATATAGAGAGAGAGAGAGAGAGAGAGAGAGAGAGAGAGAGAGAGAGAGAGAGAGATATAAATCTCTCTCTATATATATAGATAGATACATATATATGGACACATACAGACACACACACACGTACACAGGCACACACACACACAGAGTTATAATTAAAACTTTTACCTCCCTCTGAGCCTCTGACGAGCCCAACTTGGGCGTAACATGTGTAAGAGCTCCATATAAAGTATATTTTAACGGTCTACTTCTCTTTCTTATATATATATATATATATATATATATATATATATATGTGTGTATATGAGCGGAACAAGTAATCATCAAACAATCTTTTAAATAAATTAAAAAACGATTTAAAATTTAAAAGTTTGTTTGATGATTACTTGTTCCGCTCATTTTTATAGTTCTGGTATCTCAAATTAGTACCATCGAACCACAACTATTATAAACACCATGCATATTTCTGTAGATACTTACCTCCTGTCGGAATATCCATACCCTCATATATATATATATATATATATATATATATATATATATATATATATATATATATATATATATATATATATATATATTAGAGTGTTAAACAATATTCAATGATTATGTCAAAGAATGAGTTTTACAGTAGATTGGAAGCGCTCAACGGTAAAAATAATTTCTGGGATGGGCGGAGGTCATTGGCTGATGGATTTAACGAATCGGGATTCTTTAAATCCACCAGCCAGAAAATATATAAATACCACCATTACACATTGACAGTTGGCTTTCCTGACGATTTCCTTCGAATGAAACCGTTCTAGTCCTGTAGAAGCCATGTCTATATTGCACACACACACATATATATATATATATATATATATTCCGTGTACTTAACTATTTGTCTAGTCAATTTCTACAGGCTAGAAGAAATAATTAGATAAGTGTCATATGGCTGAACATCGCGGAAAATAATCTGTATCATTTGTCTATTATTTCTTCATAAGTACATTTTAAACATATAGCCTTGTTTAAATGATTTTTTATGTGGTTGATTTATACTGATTAGGAGAGGAAATACTGTATATATTTTATCTAATGGTTCTTCGGACTTACACTTTTATATATAGCTCTGATTAATAATTATTTGCTTAATAAATTCTTCATTGAGCCACACCGTGAATTGTTGCCAAACTCATATATGTATCTGTGACTATGTCTAAGTATATATACCCTTTAAATATACATATATATATATATATATATATATATATATATATGTGTGTGTGTGTGTGTGTGTGTGTGTGTGTGTGTGTGTGTGTGTGTGTGTGTGTGTGTGTGTGAGTGTGTGTGTGTGTGTGTGTGTGTGTGTGTGTGTGTGTGTGTACAACATGTTATTTAACCTAGGTATACTAGACGGAACATGGTTAAGTTAAAATCTACAATTTATTTCAGTTTTTAGTGTTTATCTCTCTCGTGAACATCGGTTATTGCAATCACTCTTAAATTATTAATTAAAGCAAATGTATATTTCTGTATAATAAGGATTTCTAATATAAGCATAAGGCCTGGAAGTTGTTGGGACAGGAAAATCGATTATATCGACTCCAGTACTTGACTGGTACTTTATTTTATCGTCCCCGGAAGGATGAAACGCAAAGTTGACCCTAGCTGGCTATGAAACCAGAACATATAGACCCATAACGAAATACTGCAATGTATTTCTTCCGGCACACTCGCGATTTTGACAAGTTGCCGCACTTGCAACCTTTTAATAATAATAATAATTGTTTCTACTTTTGGCACAAGGCCAGCAAATACCTAGTGTATTACTGGTACTTTATTTTATCGACCCTGTAAGGATGAAAGGGGCAAAGTTAATAATAGTTTCTGATTTAGGCACAAGGCCAATAATTTGGGGAAAGTCGATTAAATTGACCCCAGTGCATCACTGGTAATTATTTTATCAACCCCGTAAGGATGAAAGACAAAGCTAACTTTGACGAGATCTGAACTCAGATCGTAAAGGGGAATAACTCTATTCCATAAAACGTCGTCCGACACGCCACTTTCTAATAATTGTTTCTACTTTTGGCACAAGGCCAGCAATTACCCAGTACATTACTGGTGCTTCATTTTATCGACCACGTAAGGATGAAAGGCAAAATTAACCTCGGCGGGATTTGAACTCAGACCGTAGAGGGCCGTAACTCTATGCCATAACGCATGTTGTCCGACACATTTTATTTATAATAACGGTTTCTGATTTTAGCACAGACTCGCCCTTTGTTATATGATATAAAGTTGTTTATTTTAAAGTGTTTATATTTAATTAGGTTCCTTCTATTAAAATTATTTTATGTAAGCACATATCTATCTCCCTCACAATAGTTTCTAATTTAGGCACAAGGTCAGCTATTTGGGGAGGGGGAAAAGTCGATTAAATTTGTCCCAGTGCGTTACTGGCAGTTTATTTAAATTGACCCCGTGGGGATGAAAGGCAAAGCTAACCTCGGCGGGATTTGAAATCAGAACGTAAAGGGGGCGTAACTCTGTCGTGAAGTATGGTGTCCGATGCAATACCGATCCTGCCAACTCACTGCGCTCACCACTTTAATAATAATGGTTTCTGATTTAGGCACAAGGCCAACAATTTGGAGAGAGGAGAAAGTCGATTAAATCGAGCCCAGTGTGTTACTGATACTTTATTTAAATTGACCCTGTAAGGATGAAAGGCAAGGCTAACCTCGGTAGGATTGGCAGTATCGGTAGAGGGTCGGACGCCATGCTTTCCAGCATAGTTACGTCCCTTTACGATCTGAGTTCAAATCCCGCCGAGGTTGACTTTGCCTTTCATCCTTATGGGGTTGATAAAATAAAGTACTAGTAATACACTAGGTAATTGCTGGCCTTGTGCCTAAAGTAGAAACAATTATTTCTGAAGACAGCATATATATGTGTAGGTACGTATATTCCCTCTGATAGTTTGTAAAACTTTTACATAGATCTATATGATATACATACCAACACACACATATATATCCTAGAAACGATCGTAAAATGATGAATTTTTTAATATAAGGAACTGTTTCTTTGTTTTTATTCATTATTTTTATTAATTTATATATATATATATGTGTGTGTGTGTGTGTGTGTGTGTGTGTGTATACACAGGGTGTCCCAAAACTGTATACACACTTCAACAGCAACAGCATTCTAATAAATATTGCCTGTACAGGTAATATTTATTAGATTTTTCGAGACACCTTGTATATATATATATATATACATATATATACATGCATGCGAGACCCACGTTGGTGCACATGTATATATATATATATAGATATGTGTGTGTGTGTGTGTGTGTGTGTGTGTGTGTGTGTGTGTGTGTGTGTGTGTGTGTGTGTGTGTGTGTGTTGTATGTGTGTGTGTGTTGTATGTGTGTGTGTGTGTTTATGTATAGAGAGAGACTATTCGATGGACGTTGAATCTCATACGTCCTTTGACAGGTTTTATATTTCATCCCGCAGGATCTGGAAAAATCCTCCTTTTACAAGAAAGGGTCTTGGTGGGGTTGTCAGATTAGTTGGCGGTGACCCGACCGTGCAACAGCTTGTACCGAGTTACATGTTACCAGTAGCGCTCACGAGTAACCTGACACAGACACACACACACTTGCTTATAACCATACGTCCAGAGGTACATACATGCATACATGTGTGTGTCTGTATATATATATATATATATATATATATATATATATATATATATATATGTAGCTATAACCCTTTTATATATATTTATATTTAAATTTATATATATATATATGTATATATGTATATATATATATAAATATATATATATATTTAAATATATATATATATATATATATATATATATATATATATATATATATATATGTATATATATATATATATATATATATATATATATATATATGTATATATATAAATATATATATATATATATATATATGATGATTTCTAAAGAATGAAACAGTTCTAGTCCTGTAGAATCTCATCTATATATATATATATATAGGGTTATAGCTATATATATAAATATATATAGCTATAAACCTTTTATATATATATAGCTTATATAAATATGCGTGTGTGTGTGTGTGTGTGCATATATCGCTATCTCACCACATATAAATATATTATATGCACACATATATGTGCGTATACACACATACATGCAAATATCTATACATATGCATATATAGCCATCTATATGTATATATATATATATATATATATATATATATATACATATATATATATATATATATATATATATATATATATATATATATATATATATATATATTATATGCACACACACATATATGTGCGTAGACACATGCATATATATATATATGTGTGTGTGGTGTGTGTGTGTCTCTCTGTCTCTGTGTGTGTGTGTGTGTGCGTATCTATATACGCACAAACACACACTTACATACACATATTACATACACAAATTACAAACCCTACTCCGACCCTCCTTCTCCAGCTTTCTCGTTTTATGTCTCACTTTACTTACCCACTTACCCCGCTATTCCTCTCCCCAACCTCATGTCCACCCCACCCACCATGGACCCTACAACTTGCCCCCACCCTACCCCCCTCTGTCACCTCCAGTCTATAAGAAGGGACCAATGAGAGGAAAGATCAAAACCTAACAGTACAATGCCTTGCTAACCTTAATAACAAGCAGGTGTTGGGCCACACACAGACTGAAGACTACCAGTGGTGGTGGTGGTGGCGGTGGTGGTGGTGGTGGTGGTGGTGTAATGGTGGTGGTGGTGGTAGTGTGGTAGTGGCGGTGGTGTTGGTGTCGGGGGGGGGTTAGTGTAATGGTGGTGGTGGTAGTGTGGGGGGTAGTGTAATGGTGGTGGTGGTGGTGGTAGTGTAATGGTGGTGGTGGTGGTGGTAGTGTGGTAGTGGTGGTGGTGGTGGTGGTGTTGGTGGTGATGGTGATGAGGGTGTAGAGGTGGTGATGGGGGTGTAGAGGTGGTGGTGGTAGTGTGTGTATGTGTGTGTGTGCGGGGAGGGTAGAGGTGGTGGTGGTAGTGATGTGGTCGTGGTGGTGGTGGTTGTAGTGTCGTTGTTGTTGTGGTTGTGGTGGTGGTGGTAGTGGTAGTTGCGTGTGCTGTGGTGGTGCTGGTGATGGTGGTAGTGGTTGAGGTAGTGATGATGGTGGTGGTTGTGGTCGTTGTAGTCTTGTGGTGGTGGTGGTAGTGGTGGTGGAGGTGGTGGTGATGGTATTGGTGGTTGTTGTGGTGGTGATGGTAGTAATGGTGGTGGTTTTTAGTGGTGAATGTGGTAATGATGATGATGATGTTAGTGATTGTGGTGTTAGTGGTGATAGCGGTGGTGGTGGTTCTGATGGTGTCTGTGGTAGTTGTGGTGGTAGTTGTGGTGGTAGTTGTGGTGGTAGTGGTGGTAATGGTGTTGTTAGGGGTGGATGTGATGGCGGAAACAGTTGTAGGTTGGTGGCTGTTGTGTCTGGTTGTGAAGTTGGGGGCGGTATTGTTGGTAATGTTGTTGTTCTTCTTGCTGGTGTTGTTGTTGTTGTTGTTGGTGGTGGTGGTGGTAGTGGTGGTCGCGGTGGTGATGGTGGTAGTGGTAGTGGTGGTAGTGGTAGTGGTGGTGGTGGTAGTGTTAGTGGTAGTGGTGGTAGTGGTGGTGGTAGTGGTGGTGGTGGTAATTGCGGTGATGATGGTGGTGGTCGCGGTGGTGATGTTGGTAGTGGTAGTGGTGGTAGTGGTAGTGGTGGTAGTGGTGGTAGTGGTAGTGGTGGAGGTGGTGGCTGTCAGTAAACACAACTTCTAATTTTAACGAAAGCAAATTGAATAACAGCTATCACAATGTCATCACCACCGCCACCACTACTACTACTACTACTACTACTACTACTATTACAACTACTACTACTGCTGCTGCTCAGTACAACCACCACCACCGCCACTACTACTACTTCTCAGCACCACCACCATTATCGTCACCAGTCACATCATACTCACCACCATTACCCCACCAGCACTACTACTAATGCTACTCAACACCACCACCGTCACCACCAATCCCCACCATTACCCCCACCACCACTACTTCTCAACACCACCACCGTCACCATCAATCCCCACCATTACCCCCACCACCACTACTTATCAACACCACCACCGTCACCACCAATCCCCACCATTAGCAATACCACCACCATCACAACTACCAATGGTTTCCAAAGAATATATAAACTCAATTACTCATGAAATTAACTGGTAATTGACTCAGTATTCCATAGATCTCAGGGAGATTCAGCGCGGCACTTTGTGTAGCAAGTTTGGCCCCTTCAACTTATAGGTACAACTGAGTAGTTTGGAACAATATGTCTTGCTCAAAGAAGACAAAACTCTGCCGAGAATCGAACTTGCGACCTTACGATTGTGAGCCGAAACCCAGGTCTGACTTTCACCTGTTGAAGACCGAAGTTATAGGAAATTTGAGACGCTCCTCTAAAAACAACGGTTAAAAGATTAAAAATCCTTATACATGACTATTTTTTTTATATTAAATTATAATGAATAAATAATACACACACACACACACACACACAGAGATGTCAACATGAATGGACTTGTTATTTTATCTAAAGAGATTTTTTTCCAATTCCACCCCGCCCGTCCCTTCAATCTTTCTTCTGATGAAGGACTAGAGTCCGAAACATTAAGACCCTCTTCCTGATATTTCAAGCGTTAACCTAATATATTCCTTCCATATACTGAACCGCTTGTGTTGTTATTTCTGTTTACCTTTTACACATATATATATATATGTGTGTGTGTGTGTAGGTAGATAGATATAAATATAGATATATAGATATATAATTGTTGATGATTTAGTGTTCAAGAATAAAAACTAATGATAAACTAAAAATATATTTTTAAAGCCCACCCCCACCCCTCGGGGATGTGTGGGTCTAACTTGTAGCTTATTTAGCTTATAGGTAAGTTCAGCACTTCGAAAACTTTAACCATTTTCCAGATTTAGAAACTTCATCTTCTTGTCCAACAATTTCCTTGGGTATTATAGTCCCCAACCAGAATGCTTCCAAGCCTTTCCTCCACCAAAGCCTGGCTTGGCTGGTTCGGAACCTCTTTTAATCCGGACTGTGTCTATGATTTGTCACCGGTAAGTTGGAGTAATATTGATGAACTCGAGTCGACACTAATGTGTGTGGGTGTACGTATATGTGTTTGTGTGTGAGTGTACGTATATGTGTTTGTGTGTGAGTGTACGTATATGTGTTTGTGTGTGAGTGTACGTATATGTGTTTGTGTGTGGGTGTACGTATATGTGTTTGTGTGTGAGTGTACGTATATGTGTTTGTGTGTGAGTGTACGTATATGTGTTTGTGTGTGGGTGTACGTATATGTGTTTGTGTGTGGGTGTACGTATATGTGTTTGTGTGTGAGTGTACGTATATGTGTTTGTGTGTGAGTGTACGTATATGTGTTTGTGTGTGGGTGTACGTATATGTGTTTGTGTGTGGGTGTACGTATATGTGTTTGTGTGTGAGTGTACGTATATGTGTTTGTGTGTGGGTGTACGTATATGTGTTTCTGTGTGGGTGTACTTATATGTGTTTGTGTGTGGGTGTACGTATATGTGTTTGTGTGTTGGTGTACGTATATGTGCTTGTGTGTGGGTCCCTGGTTATGTGTGTTTGTGTATATGTATCTACATGTCTCTGTATGTGAGAGGGTCGGCTGAAAATTTCATAGAATAACGAAGGAAGGTGTATATGTGTCTCTATATACATTTATATGTATATATATATATATATATATATATATATATATATATATATATATTTACATTCACACACACACATATATATATATATATTAGAAAAAACGAGGTTCTTTCGTTTACATGTATACATGTATACATATATATATATATATATATTTATATATATATATATATATATATATATATATATATATATATATATATATATATATATATATGTATGTATGTATGTATACATGTATACGCTATATATATATATATATATTCCTCCCCCACTTTCATCTCCAATATTGATTCTAGTTAGAACAAAGCTAAAAGAAAAACGAAGAAAACAGTTTGAAAACCGCCATGAAATTTGCGAAAGATCTGTACTGGTCGGTGTTGAAGTCATTTGATGCCCCATGCTATCATCCTGTTGAAGATATTTACTGCGACATCTTATCATTGGAGGTGTTTGTAGTGGGATTTAAGAAACTATGTTGACGTCACTACCAACTATGTATTGATTGGATATTTTTCATTTTTCAAAGATCAAAGACCCAGGCTTAGCGGCATTTTTAAATCTACGTCTGTGGAGTGTATCTATCTCTCTATTTATTAGGAAACCCTTATTTTAAGTTGTTGGGGGGTTTTTAGTAAATTTTTTTTTTTTGGAATGGGGGGGGGGGGGGTTGTCCCTCTGGTACCTCTGATGGCTTTGGTAGTTGTTGTCGTTGTTGTCGTTGTTGTTGTTGTTATTGAGTTTATGCCTGTGATGGCTGTTGTTGTTGTTACTGAGTTTATGCCTGTGATGGCTGTTGTAGGTGTTGTTGTTGTTGAGCTTGTACCAATGATGGCTGTTGTAGCTTTGTCTGTTGTTGTTATTGTCATTGTATCTGTGGTCCTTGTAGCTTTGACTAATGTTGTAGCTTGTGTTGTTGTTGTTGTTGTTATTGTGGTTGTTGTTGTTACTGAGTAAATGTGTTTGTTATAGCTGTTGTTGTTATTGTGGTTGTTGTTGTTACTGAGTTTGTTGTAGCTGTTGTTGTTATTGTGGTTGTTGTTGTTACTGAGTTTGTTGTAGCTGTTGTTGTTATTGTGGTTGTTGTTGTTACTGAGTTTGTTGTAGCTGTTGTTGTTATTGTAGTTGTTGTTGTTATTGTGGTTGTTGGAGAAGTTGTTGCAGTTTTGACTAATATAGTTGTCATCGGCGTTGTTGTTGTTATCGTGTTTCTTGTCGCTGTTGTTGTTGTATCTGTTGTTGTTGTATCTGTTGTTGTTGTTGTATCTATGGTTGTCTTTTCATTTACAATCGTATCCTGTTTTTTAAGGACTTCAATTGTTTCTTTGCTTGTTGTTGTTGTTGTTGTTGTTGTTTCTGTTCCCGCCAAGGTCAACCTTTTCCTTTCATCTTTTACTGGGTCGATAACAATATCAAGTACTAAGTACCAGTCAGTTACTAAGGTCGATACAACCTATTCAACCCTAACCCTCCTCAAATATTTCGCATTGTGCCTATAACTTTTTTTTTAAATCACAACCACCACCACCATCATCATCATCATCACCCTTATCACCACCACCACCACCAACACCACCAACACCAACACCACCACCATCATCATTATCATTCCATCACAACCACCACCACCACCACCACAACCTCCACTACCACCACTATGATCATCATCGCCACCACCACCACCATCACCACCATCACCACCATCATCATCACCCTCACCACCATCATCATCATCACCACCTCCACCACCATCATCATCACCTCCACCAACATTTCCACCACCATCATCACCACCACCACCACCACCACTACCACCACCACCATCACCACCACCACCACAACCACCACCAACATCACCATCATGACCACCTCCACCACCATCATCATCATCACCTCCCCCACCACCTCCACCGCCATTAACACCACCACCAACACCAACACCTCCCCCATCAACCACCACCACCATTATCATCATCATCGTCATGATCATCATTTGCAGATGTAACAGCAGCATCGAGTTTCTACTGCACCACCCGTTACCCCCACCCACCCCGCCACTATGAAAACATTATTATTATTATTACTATTATTATTAGGGTGGTGGATTGGCAGTATCGGTAGAGCGTCGGACAACATGCTTCGTGGCATAGAATTACGACCCTTTACGTCCTGAGTTCAAATCCCGCCGAGGTTAACTTTGCCTTTCAACCTTACGGGGTCGATAAATTAAAGTACCAGTAATACACTGGGGTTGGTTTAATCGACTTACCCTTCCCAAAAAATTGCTGGCCTTGTGCCTCTATAAAAAACCATTATTGTGGTGGATGATTGACAGAATCGGTAGAGCATCACATTCACGACATTTAGTCACGGCTCTTTACGTTCTGAGTTCAAATTCCATCGAAGTCAGCTTTGCCTTTCATCTTTCTGGAATCAACAAAATAAAGGACCAATCGTCCTTCAGGGATCAATAAAATAAAGCACCAATCGTCCTTCTGGAATCAACAAAATAAAGGACCAATCGTCCTTCAGGGATCAATAAAATAAAGGACCAATCGTCCTTCTGGAATCAACAAAATAAAGGACCAATCGTCCTTCAGGGATCAATAAAATAAAGGACCAATCGTCCTTCTGGAATCAACAAAATAAAGGACCAATCGTCCTTCAGGGATCAATAAAATAAAGGACCAATCGTCCTTCTGGAATCAACAAAATAAAGGACCAATCGTCCTTCTGGAATCAACAAAATAAAGGACCAATCGTCCTTGAGAGATCAATAAAATAAAGGACCAATCGTCCTTCTGGAATCAACAAAATAAAGGACCAATCGTCCTTCTGGAATCAACAAAATAAAGGACCAATAGTCCTTCAGGGATCAATAAAATAAAGGACCAATAGTCCTGGAATCAACAAAATAAAGGACCAAAAGTCCTTCAGGGATCAATAAAATAAAGGAGCATCTAATTGACTTTCCCCTCACCCCAAATTTCTGGGCTTGTGACTAAATTAGAAAGTGGTTTGGCAGAATCGGTAGAGCGTCTGTCAAAATGCTTTGCGGCATCTGTTCTGGTTCTTACGTTCTGTGTTCAAAACCTGCCGAGATCAAATTTTGCCTTTCATCCTTACAGGGTCGATAAAATAAAGTACCAGTAATGTACTGGGGTCGATTTAATCGACTTTCCTCTGTCCCTTCGAATTGCTGGTCTTGTGCCACATGTAGAAACGATTATTTATGGCTGCAAAAATGTTAATTTGGGGCTTTTTAAATATCGTGGGACCCATGACTACAGTCCAGCCAGTACCCGTCTTACTTTTCTCTCAACTCCTTGCTATTGACCTACACCCTCCTCACTTTGTCCTCCAGTGCCAATCTATGTATCCTAACCATGTGCATATAAGGTCCTCGTGTGAATGGTGACCTTATATATATAATAAATGTTTCTACTTTTGGCACACGGCCAGCAATTATCCCAGTGCATTACTGGTACTTTATTTTAACGACCCCCCGTAAGGATGAAAGTCAAAGTTAACCTCGGCGGGATTTGAACTCAGAATGGCAAGGGCCGTAACTCTATGCTGCAAAGCATGGCGTCCGACCCTCTACCGATACTGCCAATCCACCGCCCTTGATAATGTTAAGACGGTTATGCACACATCTGTTACATTTTGGTAGAACTATGAAAATCCTCATCACAAGGACAACCATGAAGGATGTTATTCTGGAGTACAAAGTTTTTTTTCATGAACCCTCTCTTCTGAAAATACTATTCAAGGTCCCGTAAAATTCCGTGGCTCGAGTACAATATCCTCTCCGAGCCCCCGTTCCACCCCACCATACTCAGAAATGGTCGAACGTCAAATAAAATGTTTTATAAGATGGAGAGGGCCAAGCGGTTACTTCAGTTATGGGCCTAACGAACCCCAAAGAGATGCTCGAACATTATGTGTGCCGTCTTAAAAAATAAAAAAACGAAAAATTCAGTGCCCCTTTCCATTTAATTAATCTACAACAGTTAATTATTTCCGTAATTGACTGGAACAGATTAGCAGAGTCTTTTATGAGAAATATAGCAAGGAAATTGTCAATTTTCGTTTTGTCTCAAAATAGAAAGGTAGATACGAGGGTCGGTTGAAAAGTTCATAAACTATCTATGAAGGAGTGATGCTAGAGCTGTGAAATCTTGCGTGCATTAATTTCAACTTTTGTTTTATTAATAACTGCATTGTTTCTTTCCAGGGACTATGTTGGAAATTAAACGTCATTTGGTCTTTCCATGAGAATATCTTGGTCAGCCTATGAAGGAGTGATTCTAGAGCTGTGAAATTTTGCATGCATTATTTCAACTCTTTTTATTAATAACTGCATTGTTTCTTTCCAAGCACTATGTTGAAAAATAAACCTCATTTGGTCATTCCATGAGACTATCTTGGTCACCTATGAACTTTTCCTCCCGAGCCTCATAGATACATTCGAATTACAATATACTCTACGATTCAATTGCAGCCTGTTGAAAAATAAAATAAAAGAACAGCATTCATTTAATTTTCAATTTCTAAACAATATATTGTGATTTGTTTTTTTTTATTATTGATATTGATTTCGATTTTTTTTTTTATTATTGATATTGATTTCGATTATGATTTTTTTTTATTATTGATATTGATTTCGATTATGATTCGATGAGTGAGTTGACCATTAACAAATCTCGAAACCGAACGTTTGGTACGGGAAATCACGTGATTTTATTAACACTCTAAACTTGGATTTACAATACTGAAGAACATCGGTAGAACGGAATTATGGAATTACTTTTTACCTGATGAAAGCACAGAAATCTCTGAACAGCGCCAGGTAGGACATTTAATCATAAAATATTTTGATGAACGTATTTTATATATCTAATAATTTTAACATGTTCTACAACCGTTTGCTTCGAATACAATATACAAAATTTTCTTTAGTCAAAATGCGGCGAAAGGTTCTATTTCTAACTCAATAAAAAACTTCGCTCGCCGTCTTCAAAAATCAACACTCTTGCTTTGATATATATATATATATATATATATATATATAGGGTCGTCAAGTATAACATTTGTAGAAATTTGTTTTTTTTTCTATACAAATTTCATACTTGACGACCCAATATATTGAAAAATATTTGTCTCTAATAATAAGTCATCTCAATGAAAAGTTAACATATAAATATTTGTCTCGATGAAAAGATAACATATAAAAATAAAATATTAACTCAGAGATGTGATTAAACTTCAACTCAAATCTCGACTTGGGTGGGGGAATTATGATATAAGCCAGACCAACTAAAATAAGTCAGTTTAACTTAGTTAAACAGACTTATTTATTACTAAATTAAAAAATCTTATTTGTGCAATTATTATTGCTATCAATATAGAACTGTCGTGGACAAACGGCTGCCCATTTGGTTTTATGAATGGCAGACCTAATTTCAAAATTGTTTTATGATGAGCCATATCCTCTGCTCGAAAAATGTTGCCCATTCCAGATATAGATATAGAAAAGTATGTTATTTTACTTAATACAAAAGTAAACAATCCACTGCGCGCGAATATGAAGGTGTCATATCTTTCGTATTTTTATACTTTGACGTGAAATTGATACCGCCATCTTGAATTTGTTGCCGAATTCAATTGAAAAAAAAGATGGAAAGTTTATTTTTTGTGAGGATTATATTTATTCGGTTAAAAACCGTTTCTACTTGTTGGTGTTCAGTGAAATTGTTTTTGTTTTAATTAATTAATTAAAAGAAAATATCCATTACTAGTAAATATCGGCCTCAATTTTATTGTATTGAGTCGAAAGAAGGCGATGAACTCGCAGTCGTTAGAACGTCAGATAGAATGATTTACGGTATTTATTTCAACGCTCTGATCTCTGTTCAAATCCCACTGAGATCTACTTTAAAAAAACGTCAAATTTATTTACATATTATTATATTTAAAGTACCAGTAATGCACTGGAGGGATTGCTGGCCTTGTGCCAAAAGTAGAATCAATTATTATATTTCAAAAACAATTTTAAAATTCCGCGTTTTACCACTATCGTTACTGAAAATGCTTATTAAGGGAGTTTAATATCCATTTGGACAGTAAATCCTCGATTTTAGGCGTAGCTCCCGTCTGGGAAGGTGTTCTAAACGAAATCATGTTCCAACTTACAAACAAGGCCAGTCATTCACTTGCTGAGGCCCTAAACTATATAAAATTTGAAGCCCTTCTCTTACAAATATTCGACTAAAAAAAGTTTAATAATTATATATGATTATTATTTATTAATGATGAGGCGGTGGATTGGCAGTATCGTAGAGGGTCGGACGTCATGATTTGAGTTACGGCCCTTGCCATTCTGAGTTCAAATCCCGCCGAGGTTAACTTTGCCTTTCATCCTTACGGGGTCGATAAAATAAAGTACCAGTAATGCACTGGGTAATTGCTGGCCTTGTGCCAAAAGTAGAAACTATAATTTATTAATGATTACAAAATTAAATTAATTACAAAATGTACTTTTAACTAATAAATTGATTTATTCTATTTGCCGCATAGAAAGTAGGAATAATTTTTTTTAAAAGGTGTGTAGCCCTAAGTTATAGCTTATTTAGATTATAGGTAATTCCAGCACTGCTTAGAAACTTCTCGAATGACCTGTACGTGCGTCTTTTTACATCCTGAGTTCATTCCCTTCCACCATTATATAAACTGTGTTGTCATGTTCAACCTATGATGTATTGTCAGTTAATAAGCGACTGAAAATATGTTATTTTCTTTTATAATGTATAGTCTTTTAATACAGGGTGACCACAAAAGACTCCTTGATTTCAAATGCTTATATCAAAATTTAAATGAATATTCTTACAATATTGGTGGCTTGATTATCGCATTAATGTTTGTCGAGCAACAAAAGGGGTCACATCGATTATCTATGATATCAACCAATACCATATGAAACATTGTTAGTTTATGCAAATGTAGCCACCAAAGAATATTCATTTAAGTTTTCATATTATACGTATTTGAAATCAAGGAGAGTTTTTGTGGTCATCCTGTAGTGTAACAAGACGGTGACTTGGCAGAGTCGTTAGTTTATCAGATAGAATGCTTTGTGGTATTCGTTTCGGTTTTCTACCCTCTGAGTTTAAATCCAACCAAGGTCAACTTTGCCTTTTGTCTATTCGAGGACGATAAAGAAAGTACCAGTCACGTACTGGGGTCGATCTTTCCTCTATATTTCTTTCTCACTTACTTTCTGTAACTCTCTATCCTTCTCTGAAAGAAATCTGTTGTATTCAGACCTGGAAAGGATTGGGCTCCGCCAGTTTTTAAAATTCCCTAGAGACGTCATATGTCAATACAACATCCCTACAATTCCATCAGGAGTTACGAGACCATTCATACATGCAATAATATAATCTTTTCCCTTGTTTCTTTTTTGGGGGGGCCAAAATTGTGATTCTCTTTCTATGATTATCTTTCATCGTCAAAATCTTTCACGTTTATCTTCCATAAACTTTAACTTAATTTGTCTGGAGCAGACATCGGGTGAGATAAGATATGGCAGATGTGAAAATAGAGCTGTCGTCTAGTGGGATAAGATATGGCAGATGTGAAAATAGAGCTGTCGTCTGGTGGGATAAGATATGGCAGATGTGAAAATAGAGCTGTCGTCTGGTGGGATAAGATATGGCAGATGTGGAAATACAGAGTTTTGTTTCAGTCTTATAGTTCCTAAAGACATTAGCTAGCAGTGTAAATAAAGTAAGAAAGTTCCGAACGGTAATTCTAACAGTGTCGCAAAGTCAAAGCTTATATTTTGATCTTGTCATGTAAAAGATTCGTAAGTGCAGAGCCTTTAGATTTCATAACTGGCAAGACAAATAGAGGGGGAGGGGGGTTGGCGAGAGACGGACAGACAGGAAAACAGAGTGATGAGTGACAAGAAAACGTATAGAAATGACAAGAAGAAAGACTGTGAGAGAGGGGGTGGGAGGAGGAGGTGAAGGAAGGTCAGATGGAAGGCTAAAAGTTTAGAAGGCCACATGTAAATATGAAGATGTATGTTTGCTTAAGAGAGCTAACTAGATAGATAGAGAGAGAGAGTAAGGTGTGTGTTATGAGAGATGGCTTGGATGTGGTCATGCATCGGAATGTGTGAGACTACTTGTTTGTGTATTTAGTAGGCAGAACACACCCCTGAGGTATTCCCCCCTCGGCTCTATTGTGTGTACATACGTTGACATTGTTGCTGTTTAGCCCAAGGTCAGTCTTGATTCAGCAGACCAATGACCAAATCCATTCCATCCGTGACTATCACGTCTTATTTTGTTTTTTAAACACATTGGACTATGGATCACATTATACAAAGTGTTGTTTACTCTTTAAAAAACAAAAACAATGCTACCTTACCACTCGATGAAGATTTAGCTGTTATATCTAGCAGTACGGACCATGGCGTGGAGGCTCCCTCGTTAATGCGTGTGTGTTTGTGTATGTATCCGTATTTGTGCTCCTGTAATTGTGTGATTGTGTGGGTTTTTGTGTGTATGTCTTTGTATGTAATTTTTTTTGTGTGTTCGTTTATAAATGAATACCTCTCTCTCTCTCTCTGTGTTATATAGACATTTGTACACGTATAATTACACAACCCCCCTCCCCCTACTATCATAATACTACACTTCTACCAGGAGTTACGACCGGTAGATAGTATCAGCAATGAGAAGACAGTAAATGGAAGCAGTGTTTCCTTGATCCGCTTTGACAAGTTCCACCCCACTAAATGAATCAGATCTGGGATGTTGTCGACCGAACTCTGTTCTTTATCTAATACTCCATACACCACAACAGAACCATTTCACAACAGTACAGCACACCACCACCACCACCACCACCACCACCATCACCACCACCATCATTAGAATTATTACAGAGGTTAACACAACTCCGTAACAATCAAAGAAACTGGATACTACTAGGGTCGGCTGAATGGTTCGTAAGCTGACCAAGATACTTTCATGGAATGACCAAATGAGGTTTATTTTTTCAACATAGTCCCTGGAAAGAAGCAATGCAGTTATTAATAAGAAGAGTTGAAATTAATTCATGCAAGATTACACAGCTCTAGCATCACTCCTTCATTGGCTAACCAAGATACTCTCATGGAATGATCAAGATACTTTCATGGAATGACCAAATAAGGTTTATTTTTCATCATAGTCCCCGGAAGGAAACAATGCTGTTACTAAGAAGAGTTGAAATTAAGGCATGCAAGATTTCACAGCTCTAGCATCACTCCTTTATGGTTAGTTTATGAACTTTTCAGCTGTCAATACAATGCCAGACTATTACCACCATCTTCGTAACACCGCTCCACAATCACAACCAACACTACCATAACAAACAACAGGAGGAGGAGGAGAGAAAAGTACAGATATACGTATCAAAGTCTGTGATATCACTCTCTTTAGTTGTCTCATTCTGTCACCCCCCCCCCCCCTCTCTCTCTCTCTCTCGTTGTCTCATTCTGTCACCCCCCCCCCCTCTCTCTCTCTCTCTCTCTCTCTCTCTCTCTCGTCTCATCCTGTCATCCCTCTCTCTCTCTCTCAAATTGTATCAGAAATTTAATGTAGATATAATGTCAATTCCATTTCATCAAAAACATTTATATCGATGTTTATATATATATACATGTAATGTCAATCAGTGTGTGTGCGCGTATATATATATGTATATATATGTATGTATATATATATATATATATATATATATATATATATATATACACGCGCACACACACTGATTGACGTTACAAAATTAAAAACAAGATCAAAATATGTACCAGTACACATGGTGTATATTTTGGATATGTACGTATGCACGTATATATATTATATGTATATATATATATATATATATATACACACACACATTAAGATATACATATAATTGCTGGCGCACACATACACACACATGTATGTATATATATATATATATATACACACTTCATCTAACATACATATACAGAGTCACATTTGACATTCTCATAGACACAGCCACATTAGCGCGCGCACATATCCACATTAAAGTATCTTATTGATTTACCAATAAGACTATTCCTTCTGGTCCTATCCAAACTCACTTTATATACTTCAGTATATCTCCCGTGGGTAAAACATGCTCAGACCAATCTCTCTATGCTATTTCTTCAAACACGACATTTTTGGCATCCTATCTACAAAATGATGATGATGATGATGATTGAATAAGATAAAACGAGAAAAGAAAAAGACAGCTTTTTCGATTCCTTCATATACAGTCCACAAAGATATTCCGTAACCATTTTCCTCGCTTGTCTCCTGATAAAAAAAATAATAAATAAATACAAAAATAAACATAAAATGGTTACAAAATAAATATATAGAAAGCGAAATAAAAAGAGTAAAAATTAGTAGAAACAAAATAAGAAAAAACAAATAAGAGAACGGAATGTGACATTGGATGTTCGGTTCCCCTTATCAGTGAATCCACTTCATGTATATTACTCACGTATAGCTAACATGGTTCTAAGGAGTGAACGAGATGTGTATTTGAGCAGGGACTAACAGATACAGGAATTGGAAATATATAGCCACAATTATACAAGTATGACCAAAATAATTACACATTCTATTATTCTTTTATTGCTTTCAGTCATTAAACTTTCGCCATGTTGGGCATCGCCATCAAGAGTGGTTTTTGTTGTTGTTGTCTGTGTCTTTTATTATTTTATTATATTGAAACCAGTAAATGTATGTGAGATTAGTACGTATTTTATTGATTTCTATTTATTGAATGGTTAAGCTTTGTGTTTTTGACATATAGGGTTACATGACACACCGGTTTACATAGGTATACAAAACCCAAAGCAAGGACACACATATACATGCATGCATACATACATACATACATACATACATACATACATACATACATACATACATACATACATACATACATACATACATACATACATACATACGTGGAAGCTGGCTGTCCAGCAGATGCCAATATAATATCAAATATTAGCGAAAAGGAGAATATTTATGCAGAACTGATGAGAAATCTGCAGATACTCTACTCTGATTACACCTTCAGATTTATACCTGTGATTATTGGGGCACTGGGATATGTTAGTAACTGCCTTAATACAAATCTTGAGAAGCTAGGCTTCACAGGAACAGAAAGAACACAACTAGTTAAGAAACTACAAGTACAATCCATTAATGGAACAGTAAAAATATGTAAAACATTCCAAAAATGTTGCATCTAATAACTGCATATATACTTGTACAGATGCAAAGCATATACACATGCACGCATACAACTCAAAACATCCATATCCACACATACAATAACATCCATATCTACACATGCATACATACATATCTACCTAGTTGATGTTCTGTAAATTCCAATGAGAGTCTTGTGTCTGTTAGAAACCGACTCTCTCTCTATTGGTAAAACTTTGTGAAATTATAAAACCAGAAGAACATACATACATACATACATACATACATACATACATACATACATACATACATACATACATACATACATACATACATACATACATACATACATACATATTGGGTTGTCTAGTATGGAATTTGTAGAAATTTCCTTTTTTCTACAAATTTCTACAAATTTCATACTTGACGATCCAATATATATATATAAAATTAATATAGAAAAGGCTTCTACAGGACTAGAACTGTTTCATTCGGGAGAAATCATCAGTGGTGGTGGTGGTGGTAGTAGTGGTGGTAGTAGTAGTAGTTGTATATGTGGTAGCAGTAGTGGTGGTAATGGTAGTAGTAGTAGCAGTGGTGGTGGTAGTAGTAGTAGTAGTAGTAGTAGTAGTACTATAGTAGTTGCATGTGTGGTAGTAGTAGTAGCAGTAGTGGTGGGAGTGGTGGTAGTAATAGTAGTAGTACTATGGTAGTTGTATATGTGGTAGTAATAGTAGTAGTAGTAGTTGTATATGTGGTAGTAATAGTAGTAGTTGTATATGTGGTAGTAATAGTAGTAGTAGTAGTTGTATATGTGGTAGTAGTGGTGGTGGTGGAGGTAGTAAAGATGATAGACAATGTTAGTAGAGTTATAAGGTATGTAATACACAATTTAATTACTTTAATGTATATAATGTATATAATGTATATAATGTATATATATATAGTATATAATGTATATAATGTATATATATATATATAGTATATAATGTATATAATGTATATAATGTATATATATATATATAGTATATAATGTATATCATGTATATATATGTATATAATGTATATAATGTATGTATATATATATATATAGTATATAATGTATATAATGTATATCATGTATGTATATATATATATATAGTATATAATGTATATAATGTATATCATGTATATAGTATATATACATAGCAAAACAGAGAAAACAATTGAGAGAGCCTTGGAGATTTACAGTTGTGTGTGGATATGTAGGTGAACGTCTAGCTGTGTGTGTGTGTGTGTGTGTGTGTGTGTGTGTGTGTGTGTGTGTGTGTATGTGTGTGTGTGGGAACGTCTAGTTATATATATATATGTATATATATGTGTGTGTGTGTGTGGATATAGATGTGAACGTCTAGCTATATATATATGTATGTATATATGTGTGTGTGTGTGTGTGGATATGTATGTGAATGTCTAGCTATATGTGTGTGTGTGTGTGTGTGTGTGGATATGTATGTTAACGTGTAGCTATATATATGTATATATATATGTGTGTGTGGTACATTTGTGACACCAGCACTACCACATTACAGTGTGGTGGGTGGTACATTTGTGACACCAGCACTACCACATTACAGTGTGGTGGGTGGTACATTTGTGACACCAGCACTACCACATTACAGTGTGGTGGGTGGTACATTTGTGACACCAGCACTACCACATTACAGTGTGGTGGGTGGTACATTTGTGACACCAGCACTACCACATTACAGTGTGGTTAGTGGTATATTTGTGACACCAGCACTACCACATTACAGTGTGGTGGGTGGTACATTTGTGACACCAGCACTACCACATTACAGTGTGGTGGGTGGTACATTTGTGACACCAGCACTACCACATTACAGTGTGGTGGGTGGTACATTTGTGACACCAGCACTACCACATTACAGTGTGGTGGGTGGTACATTTGTGACACCAGCACTACCACATTACAGTGTGGTGGGTGGTACATTTGTGACACCAGCACTACCACATTACAGTGTGGTGGGTGGTACATTTGTGACACCAGCACTACCACATTACAGTGTGGTTAGTGGTATATTTGTGACACCAGCACTACCACATTACAGTGTGGTGGGTGGTACATTTGTGACACCAGCACTACCACATTACAGTGTGGTTAGTGGTACATTTGTGACACCAGCACTACCACTTTACAGTGTGATTAGTGGTACATTTGTGACACCAGCACTACCACATTACAGTGTGGTTAGTGGTACATTTGTGACACCAGCACTACCACTTTACAGTATGGGTTGTGTGTATTTGTACCTGGTACCAGCACTACCATTTTAAAGTGTGGGTTGATTACATTTTATTTTAGATGAGGAGGCAGTGATAGAATTATGATCGAAGACTCCGATCTCACACACACTTCTAAGAACCTTTGTTAAGTTATGTTCCACATAGCTTAATAATGAGTAAGTTATGTTGTTAAATCCCATCAATTTCTCGATCATTTGAAAATCCTTGTCATTATCTTCCATTAGAAATATGGTAACAAAAGAGTTAAGATAAGAACGTTGATAACTAATATCAGGGACTTTAGTTATTTTCATTTTTCTTCTAATTTCAAGTGGATACCTTCCTGTGTGTATATATATATATCTGTATATATATAAAATTAAGTATGTGTGTGTGTCTGTGGATTACCTATAGGGGCCTACATCTTACGACCGATTTTCATGAAACTTTACAGGCTCATAGATTAGTTATCGGGGAGTGTTTTCTATATATCAGCGTATCGTTTTTTATTCCGGGGTCATTCTACAGATAAAAATCGATAGGGGGGGAGGTCACCTTTTTTTAGGTTTCGAAAAATAAGATTTTTGGCTCTAGCTCCCACATTTTGCCACCAATTTCGTTCAAATTTTAAAGCAAAATAGAATATATCATTGCACATCATGTAAGGCCTTTATATTTTGCATTTGTTGTTCAGGGACCGCGTGGCAGCCGCTTAAATATTCAAAAATACCACTTTTAGACTCCAATTTCCACTTTTTCAGCTCTAGCTCCCACATTAATCAACCTACTTTGTTCAAATTTTACACTACCCTAGATCTGATTATTTCATGTCTTAAAGTGGCTTTACATTTTGGATTTGTTGTTCAGGAATGGCGTGGCAGCCGCTTAAATATTCGAAAATACCACCTTTTCGCTCAAATTTCCGCCTTTTCGGCTCTAGCTCCCACATTTTTCAATCGATTTCGTTCAAATTCGAAACTTCGGCTCCACCTCACACATAAATCGATTTATTTGGTTCAACTTTTATACTACGATAGAACCTATCATTAGCTCCGACATTTTTCAACCGATTTCGTTCAAATTCGAAACTTCGGCTCCACCTCACACATAAATTACGATTTCCACAACGTCCTTTTAAAAGCAACCATCTCCAATTGATCCTGTTGGATCCCCAACCGAAAGCTAGTGACTTCAAACCGTGTTATCCAACCATCTTACTCGACGTTTCACCTGGTGCCTCCTGCAGATTGGCTTTACATGTAAAATCTGTCCAGTTATTCTTTTATAACACTGATGTATATATTATTTTACTCTTTTACTGCTTTCCTCTAATGAGTTGTAGCCTTTCACGTTTAGCCCCATTAATTGGCAGTATCGGTAGAGGGTCGGACGCCATGCTTTCCAGCATAGTTACGTCCCTTTACGATCCGAGTTCAAATCCCGCCGAGGTTGACTTTGCCTTTCATCCTTACGGGGTCGATAAAATAAAGTACCAGTAATGCACTGGGTAATTGCTGGCCTTGTGCCAAAAGTAGACACAATTAATGGTGTGGACAACTTGGTGCCTTAAATTAATGAAGGAGAACCTTTAATATATCTGCCTCCACAATATAACTTTATCCGGAATGTGAAATGTTTCTCGGGTGTTTTAATGAAAGGGTCCCCAGTCCTATAATGTTGTTACACCTCAAGCATTCGCGGACTCAGCTGTCCCCTCAGGTGTTTTAATGAAAGGGCCCGCAGTCGTATAATGTTGTTACACCTCAAGCAAACGTGGGCTCAGCTGTCCTCTCAGGTGTTTTAATGAAGGGTCCCCAGTCCTTATAATGTTGTTACACCTCAAGCATACGGGGGCTCAGCTGGCCTCTCATGGGGCTGCATCTCATAGAAGTTTTCTCGGGTGTTTTAATGAGGGGTCACAATCCCAGTCTACCCCGATTCCTACCAGGTCTATGCAGTATAGCCTAGGCCAGAGATTTACATCATCACCATTAACATCAGCAGGCTTATCACTGCACCGTGCCACCATTAGCCATTCACGTCATCACTTGTCATCTCTATTATCTTGTTCTGTACTACCAAAAACATTATCAATACCAGTAGCAGCCCCAGCATCATCATCACAGCCATCATCATCATCACAGCCATCATCATCAATCCCATCGCTACCACCACCGCCATCTTCATCACAACCACTACTATTACCTCACTACCAACACAAACGCTAACATCACCCACACCACCACCACCGCCACCATCACACCACTCACATAACACCATACTACAACCACTAACATCACCCCCACAACCATCACCGCCACTATTTATCACCCCCCCACCACCAGCCCCACCCCCACCACCACCACTAACACCACCACTCTCACCACCACTGCACCATCACTAACACCACCACAATCACTAACACCACCACCACCACAATCACTAACACCACCACCACCACCATCACTAACACCACCACAATCACTAACACCACCACCACCACCATCACTAACACCACCACCACCACCATCACTAACACCACCACCACCACCACCATCACTACCACCACCACCATCACTAACACCACCACCACCAACACTACCACCACCACCACCAACACTACCAACACTACCAACAACAACACTACCACCACCATCACTACCACCACTACCACCACCATCACTACCACCACCATCACTAAGACCACCATCATCACCACCACCACTAACACCACCATCACTACACAACCACCACCACCACCACCACCACCAACACTAACACCACCAACAACAACAACACTACCACCACC
>OZ024748.1:53208337-53223337 GCA_964016885.1 Eledone cirrhosa
CCACCAGACCACAATCCCACCTCCGCCAATCATGACCATTCAACCCATTTATCAAGCCAGCAGCCATTTCCCTGTACACATCAAACAACCACAGCAAACACTTAATTGCTTCTACGACTCTGCTATTACTAATATCGTGAAGAGATGGTGGTGTGGTGTGTTGTGGTGTGGTACGGTCTGTGGTCGGTGGTGGTGTCGGTGATGGTAGCGTTACGGGTGTTGGTGTTGGTGTAGGTTTGTAGTTGCACCCAAGTAAACAAATCTGGTCGCTGATGGTTTCCTACTCATGACCTCATCATTTTTCGACCACCAACAATCTACCTCTACCAGACACTGAACAACATTAAGAAATAATATATATATATATATATATATATATATATATATATATATATATATATATATATATACACACACACACACACAAAGCAAAACAAAAATATGCAAAATAATAAAACAAAAAGAAAACTTAAAGAAATAACCGAGAAAAAATTATAAAGAAACCTATAAAAATAAAGTTAATGATAATAATAAAGTTAATAGCACTATTAATATTAAATTTTTTATTTGCCACAAGAGCAAATAAAAGAACAAGTTACAACATGAAGGTAGGGGGGGGGGGTACATTAAAATGAAAAAAAAAAAAGAATTTTCCATTGGAAGTAATAAGCCTGCAAGATATTTGTTGCATGTAGGAGCATGGGTGGTGTGTATGGTGTAGGAGGAAATGCAGGCAGTGTTGATTTAATTAGATTGGACCACCCTCATTTCATTCTCTTTCCTCAGTACTTGACTGTTAATACTTATCTTATCTAACCGCCTTCACAAGCACACCACATAACCTGAAGGATGGATAAAAAACAAATTTGTACCTGATATGATTTGAACTTGTAACGTCTCGAGTCGTAACTGTCAGGAATTTTGTTTTTAGTCGTGTTATATATAGAAAAACACTCCATTCCACGTTGCTCCAGTACAGTATACTCAGTTGAAAACGAGTACCAGCAATAGGTGGGGGTTTAATTCTGCGATGGACTGGCGTCCTGTCCAGGAAGGCTTTTGTACTCTGTCGCTTCACGCCATGAAACTAGGATAAACACCGACCTTACGAGCCTTAAATAGCTTAAGACAAACTTTAAACTTTAGACTATATATAATCTGATTGCGTAGATACAGCATGGCCGTATGGTTAAGAGGTTCTGTTTACAACTATTATGTCCCAGGCTCGATTTCACTGCAGAGACTGTTTGGAAGCCCAACAGTCTCTGCAAAGGAGCATGTCAAGGGTCATGTCTTGTCACACACTGCGTCAAGTTCAATGCATCTCTGGGAATTAAAGGTTAACATTAAGGGTATGGGCAGGTGTTTTGATGGAGTACTTAGACAGGTACACAGTTCATAAGTAGACTGTTTGTTCCGTTGATCAAACAGCTGGAACACTCATCGGGATGAATGTATTAGTGGTAGTAGTAGTGGTAGTAGTAGTAGTAGTAGTAGTGGTAGTGGTAGTGGTAGTAGTAGTAGTGGTAGTAGTAGTAGTGGTAGTAGTAGTAGTGGTAGTAGCAGTGGTAGTAGCAGTGGTAGTAGCAGTGGTAGTAGTAGTGGTAGTAGCAGTGGTAGTAGCAGTGGTAGTAGCAGTGGTAGTAGCAGTGGTAGTAGCAGTGGTAGTAGCAGTGGTAGTAGCAGTGGTAGTGGTAGTAGTAGTGGTAGTAGTAGTGGTAGTAGTAGTGGTAGTAGCAGTGGTAGTAGCAGTGGTAGTAGCAGTGGTAGTAGCAGTGGTAGTAGCAGTGGTAGTAGCAGTGGTAGTAGCAGTGGTAGTAGCAGTGGTAGTAGCAGTGGTAGTAGCAGTGGTAGTAGCAGTGGTAGTAGCAGTGGTAGTAGCAGTGGTAGTAGCAGTGGTAGTAGCAGTGGTAGTAGCAGTGGTAGTAGCAGTGGTAGTAGCAGTGGTAGTAGCAGTGGTAGTAGCAGCTGTGTCCTCTTTGCTGCTTTGGAAACCTGCACCTATCTCAAGATGAAAGGGTCGCAGCAAGTTCTCATATCCAGATGTCACAACCAAGGATGTTTGTGTTCCCATTCAGATCCTAGCTATTGCCATGAGTGACAGACCCACGTAGGGATCAATCGCTGAGTCTATTTCGGCCGTCTGCAGGATGAGTATTGGCAGTAGTAGTAGTGGTAGTGGTAGTAGTAGTACTAAGTGGTAGTAGTAGTGGCAGTAGTAATAGTAATAGTGGTGGCAGTGGTGGTAGTAGTAGTGGTGGTAGTAGTAGTGACAGTAATAGTAGTAGTAGTAGTAGTAGTAGTAGTAGTGGTGGTGGTGGTGACAGTAGTAGTGGTGGTGGTGGTGACAGTAGTAGTGGTGGTGGTGGTGACAGTAGTAGTGGTGGTAGTGGTAGTGACAGTAGTAGTGGTGGTAGTAGTAGTGGTGGTAGTAGTAGTGACAGTAATAGTAGTAGTAGTAGTAGTGGTGGTGGTGGTGACAGTAGTAGTGGTGGTGGTGGTGGTGACAGTAGTAGTGGTGGTAGTGGTAGTGACAGTAGTAGTGGTGGTAGTAGTAGTGACATAGTAGTAGTGGCAGTGGCAGTAGTAATAGCGGTAATAGTGGCAGTAGTAGTAATAGTGGCGGTAGTAGTGGCAGTAGTAGTGGCAGTAGCAGTAGTAGTGGCAGTAATAGAAGTGGTAGTAGTGGTAGTAGTAATAGCGGTAGTAGTGGCAGTAGTAATAGTGGCGGTAGTAGTGGCAGTAGTAGTGGCAGTAGTAATAGTGGCGGTAGTAGTGGCAGTAGTAGTGGCAGTAGTAGTAGAAGTAGTAATAGTAGTAGTAGTAATAGTGGTAGTAGTAATAGTGGTGGTAGTAGTAGTAGAAGTAGTAATAGTAATAGTAGTAGTAATAGTGGTGGTGGGGGTGGTAGTAGTAATAGTGGTGGTAGTAGTGGCAGTAATAGTAGAAGTGGTAGTAGTGGTAGTTTATTTCCTACCAGAGTACAACTGTTGAGGTAACATAACTAGAGATGGTACAAACATACACACTGAAGTTCATCTCAGAAGGATGTTCAAGATGGCGTGGTCTGAGATATGTTAATTCATACAGTCAGCCAGATCAATAGTTGATTGATCAGATATTGTAATCAAAGACAATCAGCAAAAGATTGTTTCTTTTGATATATATATATATATATATATATATATATATAAATGGAAAAAATGAAATTTCATTTCTCACTCTTAGTACGGCTGATACTTAAATATAAGTATGTATACGTATATCTATAAAGACGTACATACATATATGTATAAAGACGTACATATATATATGTGTGTGCATGTATGTATGTATGTATGTACATGCTACTGTACGTCTGTATACATATATGTATGTACGTATATATATATTTATATATATTTATTTAATAGAGAAATGGCTTCTACAGGACTAGAACTGTTTCATTCGAGGAGAGATTTCCTAATGATTTCCTTCGATTGAAACAGTTCTAGTCCTGTTCAAGCCAATTTTATATTAAATATTTATACTCTGCTATGTATTGAGTATCTTACTTACTGTGGTTACCCCCGATTGAACCCAACACGCACGCACATACATACATACATACATACATACATACATACATACATACATACATACATACATACATACATACGTACGTACGTACATAATACATACATACATACATACATACATACATACATACATACATACATACATACATACCATATTTACCGGCCTAATGAACACACTTATTTTCCTCAAAAACATATATACATATCCTGCCTGCGTCCAATACGCCTGTATCATTGATGGGAGGCCAAACGGAAGAAGGGGAACAATCATGGTTTAAAATATTCAGTTTGTATTACTAATAGTATTACTAGTACAGTAATACAATTTATATAAGTAAAATGGTGTTGAATTTATATGAGTTTCTGAAAAAACAATGATATTGTTTGATAAATTTATGAAGAGATGTACGAAAATTATTGTTTCTCAAAATGTTCTTGTGAAACTAGGGAACGTCTTATACGACGGAGCGTCCAGTAGTTCAGAAAATACGGTATATCATTTCGAAAATACAACACTTTAATTGTAAAAAACAGATAATTAGTATCTAAATATGTCGACCTGTAAATAGAAACAACTGGAATGTGGAAACTAAAAAAAAAAAAAAAAACGTATATACGTAGCCGGCCTCTCTGACTTTTACGAAGTGCTGCAGAAATAAAGTTAATATAAAGAGTATTGTCCTCATGCGTGGAGATGGTATATAATAGCTTATAAAATAAGGTGAAGACTCTTTAGAGACGAGAAAAGAAATTGATATCAGCCGATGGCAACTTGTTTTTCCGTCTTTAAAGAGTTTTCACCCTATTTTATAAGCTATTTAGTAATATCACCCCACATGTACACATCACTCTTTATGAAAAATTAATTTGATCTTGAATGAATCCTTGACCAGCCACTGCTGGCTTATCTTTGGTGATTGTAGGCCTACCTCTCAATACAGACCATTGCTGGGTTGTCTGTGCTAGTTGTAGGACGTCCTCTCAACACAGGTCATTTATGGATTCTCTGTGGTGATTGTATGCCGTCCCCTCAACAGAGACCACTGCTTGGTTTTCTATGCTGGTTGTATGCCGTCCTCTCAACAGAGACCATTGCTTGGTTTTCTATGCTGGTTGTATGCCGTCCCCTCAACAGAGACCATTGCTTGGTTTTCTATGCTGGTTGTATGCCGTCCTCTCAACAGAGACCATTGCTTGGTTTTCTATGCTGGTTGTATGCCGTCCTCTCAACAGAGACCATTGCTTGGTTTTCTATGCTGGTTGTATGCCGTCCTCTCAACACAGTCCATTTTAACTTTCTTTGATTAACTCTAGCCATTGCCACACAGCTCGACGGAATTTGAACTTAGAGGTCAACAAACTGGAGCAGACACTGTGAGGCATCGCATCCGTCTCTCTAGCAATTCTAGCAATCCACGACACTGGTCCACTATTTTAGTTAGCAATACCAGGAATAACAGCAACTACAACAACTACTACAACAGCAACAGCTACAACAGCTACAACAACAGCTAGAACAGGAACTGCACAACAGCAACAGCAATAACAGCTACAAACACTACAACAACAGCTAGAACAGCAACAACAACAAAAACAACAGCAACAACAGAAACAACCACACAACTACAACAGCAACAACCACCACCACACAATTACAACAGCAGCAGCAGCAGCAGCAACAACAGCAACAACAACCACCACCACCACCACACAATTGCAACAGCAGCAACAACAACAACCACCACCACAATTACAACAACAACAGCAACAACAACCACACAACTACGTTTCGACATGTGTTTTCTTAATTAAACATTTAATACATAAATATAGACATGAGTTAAAGTTTTCAGAGAAAGAAAGAGCAGCCATTTGTGGTGGATATAACATATTGTTTCTTATCACAGTAATTACAACATGGATGACTACAACTGGAATCTACATTACACTCTATCAATATTGCTGCACTATATTACACTGTGTTACACTGTATTACACTGTTACACTGTATTACACTGTTGCACTACATTACACTGTATTACACTACATTACACTGTTGCACTACATTAGACTGTGTTGCACTACATTACACTGTACTGTACTACATTACACTGTTGCACTACATTACACTGTTGTATTACATTACACTGTATTACACTGTACCACACTACACTGTACCACACTACACTGTATTACACTATATTCTACAGACCACAGTAATACACCACTACATAACACTGTACCACACTACACTGTATTACACTGTACCACACTACACTGTATTACACTGTACCACACTACACTGTACCACACTACACTGTACCACACTACACTGTATTACACTGTACCACACTACACTGTACCACACTACACTGTATTACACTGTACCACACTACACTGTACCACACTACACTGTATTACACTGTACCACACTACACTGTACCACACTACACTGTACCACACTACACTGTATTACACTATATTCTACAGAACACTGTGATACACCACTACATAACACTGTACCACACTACACTATATTCTACAGAACACAGTAATACACCACTACATAACACTGTACCACACTACACTGTATTACACTATTCTACAGAACACTGTGATACACCACTACATAACACTGTACCACACTACACTGTATTACACTATATTCTACAGACCACAGTAATACACCACTACATAACACTGTACCACACTACACTGTATTACACTATATTCTACAGAACACTGTGATACACCACTACATAACACTGTACCACACTACACTGTATTACACTATATTCTACAGACCACAGTAATACACCACTACATAACACTGTACCACACTACACTGTATTACACTGTACCACACTACACTGTACCACACTACACTGTATTACACTATATTCTACAGAACACAGTAATACACCACTACATAACACTGTACCACACTACACTGTATTACACTATTCTACAGAACACTGTGATACACCACTACATAACACTGTACCACACTACACTGTATTACACTATATTCTACAGACCACAGTAATACACCACTACATAACACTGTACCACACTACACTGTATTACACTATATTCTACAGAACACAGTAATACACCACTACATAACACTGTACCACACTACACTGTATTACACTGTACCACACTACACTGTACCACACTACACTGTACCACACTACACTGTATTACACTATATTCTACAGAACACTGTGATACACCACTACATAACACTGTACCACACTACACTGTATTACACTGTACCACACTACACTGTACCACACTACACTGTATTACACTATATTCTACAGACCACAGTAATACACCACTACATAACACTGTACCACACTACACTGTATTACACTGTACCACACTACACTGTACCAGACTACACTGTATTACACTATATTCTACAGACCACAGTAATACACCACTACATAACACTGTACCACACTACACTGTATTACACTGTACCACACTACACTGTACCACACTACACTGTATTACACTATATTCTACAGAACACAGTAATACACCACTACATAACACTGTACCACACTACACTGTATTACACTATATTCTACAGAACACAGTAATACACCACTACATAACACTGTACCACACTACACTGTATTACACTATTCTACAGACCACTGTGATACACCACTACATAACACTGTACCACACTACACTGTATTACACTATATTCTACAGAACACTGTGATACACCACTACATAACACTGTACCACACTACACTGTATTACACTATATTCTACAGAACACTGTGATACACCACTACATAACACTGTACCACACTACACTGTATTACACTATATTCTACAGAACACTGTGATACACCACTACATAACACTGTACCACACTACACTGTATTACACTATATTCTACAGACCACTGTGATACACCACTACATAACACTGTACCACACTACACTGTATTACACTATATTCTACAGAACACTGTGATACACCACTACATAACACTGTACCACACTACACTGTATTACACTATATTCTACAGAACACAGTAATACACCACTACATAACACTGTACCACACTACACTGTATTACATTATTCTACAGACCACTGTGATACACCACTACATAACACTGTACCACACTACACTGTATTACACTATATTCTACAGAACACTGTGATACACCACTACATAACACTGTACCACACTACACTGTATTACACTATATTCTACAGAACACAGTAATACACCACTACATAACACTGTACCACACTACACTGTATTACACTATATTCTACAGAACACAGTAATACACCACTACATAACACTGTACCACACTACACTGTATTACACTATTCTACAGACCACTGTGATACACCACTACATAACACTGTACCACACTACACTGTATTACACTATATTCTACAGAACACTGTGATACACCACTACATAACACTGTACCACACTACACTGTATTACACTATATTGTACAGAACACAGTAATACACCACTACATAACACTGTACCACACTACACTGTATTACACTATATTCTACAGAACACAGTAATACACCACTACATAACACTGTACCACACTACACTGTATTACACTATATTCTACAGAACACTGTGATACACCACTACATAACACTGTACCACACTACACTGTATTACACTATATTCTACAGAACACTGTGATACACCACTACATAACACTGTACCACACTACACTGTATTACACTATATTCTACAGAACACTGTGATACACCACTACATAACACTGTACCACACTACACTGTATTACACTATATTCTACAGACCACTGTGATACACCACTACATAACACTGTACCACACTACACTGTATTACACTATATTCTACAGAACACTGTGATACACCACTACATAACACTGTACCACACTACACTGTATTACACTATATTCTACAGAACACTGTGATACACCACTACATAACACTGTACCACACTACACTATATTCTACAGAACACTGTGATACACCACTACATAACACTGTACCACACTACACTGTATTACACTATATTCTACAGAACACTGTGATACACCACTACATAACACTGTACCACACTACACTGTATTACACTATATTCTACAGACCACTGTGATACACCACTACATAACACTGTACCACACTACACTGTATTACACTATAGTCTACAGAACACTGTGATACACCACTACATAACACTGTACCACACTACACTGTATTACACTATATTCTACAGAACACTGTGATACACCACTACATAACACTGTACCACACTACACTATATTCTACAGAACACTGTGATACACCACTACATAACACTGTACCACACTACACTGTATTACACTATATTCTACAGAACACTGTGATACACCACTACATAACACTACTTTACAGAACACTGCATTATACCATATACTGAAAAACATTACAGGACACTACATTGCAACACTACCCTAGACTACACCATGACACTAAGTTCCACCACTACCCTAGACTACACCATGACACTAAGTTGCAACACTACACATTTTCTTCTCCTTCTTCTTCTTCTGAGAGAGAGAACCAGTGCTGGGTTGGTGCTTAGCACAGCTACTTATAATATGACCTTAGAAAAACTGTGTCAGAAAAAAAGACAGGATGGTCGTAGAGGATTACGTTTGATCACAAGGCTGGTCAGTCAGGACTAACCAAGGACTAACCAATAACATTTACCCATTCAACATTTTTTCAAATATCGGTACAAGTTCAGCATTTTGTGAGAAGGTGAAAGTTGATTATATCGACACCATTATTTAACTGGTACTTCATATTATCGACCCCAGAAGGAAGAAAGGCAAAGATGACATTAGCGGGATTTGGACTTAGAACGTAAAGAGTCAGATCAAATATATAAATTGATTCCAGTACTTGATTGGTACTTAATTTATCGACCCCCATAAGGAAGAAAGGCTAAGTTGACCTCGGCGGGATTTAAACTCAGAACGTAGAAAGTCATAACTAAATATTAGTTTATGATTTAGACACAAGGGCCTGCCATTTGAAGAGAAGGGAAAAGCCAATTACATCGCCCCCAGTGCGTTACTGGTACTTTATTTTATCGATCCTGTAAGGATAAGAAGCAAAGCTAACCTCGGCGGGATTTGAACTCAAAACGTAAAGGAACGTAACTCTATGCCGCAAAACATTGTCTGACGCTCTACTGATTCTTCTGCCAACCCACAACCCCCACTCCCCCATTCAAAATAACACAACAGGCATCTAATGAATCAGCAAAATCTTTTCAACAATTTCTTAAGCAATAACAACAATGCACAAATATACAAATAAAGTAATGTAGTGACAATACCAGCACTACCACCACCGCCACCATCACCACCACCGGCATTACCACCACTACCGCCATCATCAACACCGCTACCACCATCACCAGCAGCGCTACCACCATCACCACCACCAACATCATCACCACCAGCCACCACACCACCACCATCAAGATTATCATGATCACCAACAAAATCCATGCCACCACAAATCACACCACCACCACCACCATCATTACCAATCACAGCACCAGCGTTGCCTATACCACCACCACCACCAAACACAGCACCAGCGTTGCCTATACCACCACCACCACCGCCACCAATCACAGCACCAGCGTTGCCTATACCACCGCCACCGCCACCACCACCAATCACAGCACCAGCGTTGCCTATACCACCACCACCACCACCACCACCACCACCACCGCCACCAATCACAGCACCAGCGTTGCCTATACCACCACCACCACCACCGCCACCAATAACAGCACCAGCGTTGCCTATACCACCACCACCACCACCATCACCACCAATCACAGCACCAGCATCGCCTGAGCCGTCGCCACCAACACCAACAGTACAATAAAACAAACTGCAAAAAAAAAAAAATTACAAAACAAAAAAAGATACAAAAAAAAACAATTCTCAAACAAGAATTAAAATTAAACACAAATTAAATAAAATTAAAAATAAAATTTAAATCAAAATTTAAATCAAAATTGAAATCACAATATATATTCTGTTCTCTATTCAAAATAATATTTTATGTTGTCAATCAAAAATTTATTCAGCTGGCCAATTCCCATTTCCATGTTGTAATTTCTTATTTAATTTTAATGAAGTGTCGTGGTGTGTTGGTTGGTTGCCTGGTTAGTTAGATGGCTGGCTAGATGGCTAGTGTCTATTCATTGGTAACTCATTGTAACTTAGCTTTCCTAATTAATTGTTCTAATTTTATGAGGCAAAGGAAAATGAATTTCGAAAAAGTAAACACACACACACACACACACACACACACACACACACACACACACACACACACACACACACACACACACACTGTATGAGAACGTGTTAATATATATATATATATGCATATATGTGTGAGTGCGTGTGTTTGTATGTATGTATATATATATATATATATATGTGTGTGTGAGTATGTGTATATGTGTGTGTATGTATATATATATGTGTATGTATGTGTGTGTATGTATATATATATGTGTATGTATGTGTGCGTATGTGTATATATATATATGTATATATGTGTGTGTGTGTGTGTGTATGTATGTGTGTGTGTATATATATATATAGGGAGAGAGAGAGAGAGATAGTTGTTTGAGCAAGAGGAATATGACAAAGAAGAGTAGCACTCAATACTATAGAAATAGAAGTATTTTCTCAGTGACAGTACTGTATAATTGTAAATACAAAACACTATATTTGGTTCTGGCATTGTCCGGTATATGCGTGGTTTCTATTTCTCTCCTAGCTTTTCTGTCTCTTGTATCTCTGTTAGTTTATGTATGTTGACGACATAAACAAACATCCAGTGTTTAACGTCTCACTCTTTAAAGCTTGGTCCACCTCGTGATCCCAGCGGAGGATAGAATGGAGAAGATGTTGCCTCGGATTATGGCAATGGAGACACGCTGGAACAGCCATTCCAACTCGTAAGGTTCGCTCATGCGGGTAACCGACTCCGCTTCGATAGCGGTAAGTAGGGATGTGGCCCGGGGGCCAATAATGTTGGAAGTCTCCATTGCCACAAGTTCAACTAGAAATCTTTCAGAGAGCAACTGCAACTTCGCCATTTTGCCCTCTATATGTGTCATAATTAAACAGTGTCTGTACTTTATATGAACTCATCTCGCTATTTAAAGGTTAATCTACTCCGTGGTCCCAGTGGTCAGAATAAAGAAGACTCTGCCCCGGAGGATGGTAAGGAAGACTCGCTGTGAAACAGCCACTCCAACTCGCAAGGCTTGCTCTTACAGGTAATCAACTCCGTCCGATAGCAGTGAATAGAGATGTGCTCCGGGAGCCAAGAACACAGGAAGTCACCACAACCAGTCTCGACAACAGACTTATCAGAATATGGCCGATACTTCAACAGTGTCTCTTGTCAGGGAAGTTCTCGTAGTGTTATTTCTATCGCATAGTCCACTGAACTAGTTGACATGTTATTAACTAAATAGCGGATCCCTGTCTTTAATAATTGTTTCTACTTTTTGGCACAAGGCCAGCAATTATCCCAGTGTATTACTGGTACTTTATTTTATCGACCCCGTAAGGATGAAAGGCAAAGTTAACCTCGGCGGGATTTGAACTCAGTCCGTAAAGGGAAGTAACTTTTTGCTGCAAAGCATGGCGTCCGACCCTCTACCGATACTGCCAATCCACCGCCCTGTCTTGAATAATGTCGGCAATAGCGTTAAACATACTTCATATTTAATCTTTGGGGTCCATGCGTCTGTGCATATATATGTACAAGGGTGTGCTGAAAACTTCATAAAGCCGACTACGAAGGGGGGATGCTAGAGCTGTGAAATCTTGCATGCATTAATTTCAACATATCTTATTAATAACTGCATTGCTTCTTTCCAGGAACTATGTTGAAAAATAAACCTCATTTGGTCATTCCATGAGAGTATCTTGGTCAGACTAGGAACATTTCCGCCGACCATTATGTGTATGTATATATATATATACGAGGTGTCAGAAAAGTTCCAGGACTGATGTCACAAAAGATTTATTTCAAACCCAAATTTCACACTAAGAGTTTTCTCCTTCAAAGTAATCCCCCTGGAGCCTAATGCACTTTTCCATCCTTTTCTGCCACGCTTGCATGCACTCCTGGAAGGATTCTTCCGGGATCCTCCGCAGTTCCGTCGTCATGGCTTTCTTGATGTCGTGTCGTCCACGTCTTCAAAACGGGCCCCCTCCGGGTCGTACTCGAAGATCCATGACTCATCACCGGCGATGACTGTCCCTAACAAGACTGGTTCGGTTTTAAGATGCTTGAAGATGTCCTGGCACACTTGCATGCGTCGACCCTTCTGGTCATCGTTCAGCAGTTTTGGCACCATCCTCGCGCAGACTTTCTGCATGTCCAAATCTTCAGTGAGAATCTTCCAGACGCTGTCCCGAATCATGCCCAGCTCATTTGCCATCAGTCGAACAGTCAGCCGACGATCGCTACGCACCATCTGCCTGACGCGCTCAACGTTGACCTCAGTCCTGGTTGTTGAGGGCCTTCCGCTCCTGGAGTCATCTTCCACGTCCTCGCGTCCTTCTTTAAACCTCTTGTACCACTCAAAAACACGTGAGCGTGACATCGTCTCATCTCCATACACTTGCTGCAGCGGGGTTTTCCCCAACCGTACCAGAAACTTCAAGTTTGTTCGTTGCTCTGTGCTCATTGCTTGACGACCTGAAACAGAGGACATGTATATAAAATTATGAAGAAAAAAGTTTGATCGCTGCAGAGAGCTAAGATTACAGTTACATACTCCAGGGGGATTACTTTGAAGGAGAAAACTTTTAGTGTGAAGTTTGGGTTTGAAATAAATCTTTTGTGACATCAGTCCTGGAACTTTCCTGACACACTTCGTATATATATATATATGCATATACATATACAGGGTGTCTGCCCAAAATTGACATCATTGGATATGTTATCAGACTACGAAACTGTCAAAGTTTGGAGGGAAATCCTGTATATTAGTCATTTATCGTTCATCAGTTATGTCACTTATCGATTTGTTCATCAGCTATCAGTCACTTATCGATCTTTTCATCAGTTAACAGTCACCTTATCGTTCTGTTCGTCAGTTATCAGTTACTTATCGATCTGTTCATTAGTTATCAGTCACTTATCGATTTGTTAATGAGCTATCAGTCATTTATCGATCTTTCCATCAGTTATCTGTCACCTATCGATTTGTTCATCAGCTATTAGTCACTTATCGATCTGTTCATCAACTATCAGTCATTTATCGAACTATTCATCAGTCATTAATCACGTATCGATCTGTTCATCACTCATCAATCACGCATCGATCTGTTCATCAATCACGTATAGATCTGTTCATCTGTTATGTCACTTATCGATTTGTTGAGTTATCAATCACTTATCGATTTGTTCATCAGTTATGTCACAAGTGTCATCACCTATTATGTACCCTTAGATTGATCAATGCTTTGTGAGTGATATTTAGATGACTTAATTCGCAGAAGTCTGACGTGTACTTACACACACACACACACACACACACACACACACACACACACGGTCGTACGTACACAGTACCCATGTTTATGATAATAATTTTCTAACGTCTTCTATTGAGACGTTGGTAAAAGGTCCCTAGACATATATTGCACTGATGTATTCTTTCAGACATTCCAGTGTTGGATTTAGGACAAATGAGGCCCTGTGCTAATTATGTTATGAGGCCCCAAACGTTTGAAAAATTCATCGTAAACAATTTTTGAGGGCAGGAAGATGGGCGTCCCTGGCCAACTGGGCTCTGTGCTTAAGAACACCTAAGCAGAATGGTAAATCTGACATTGGTCATTACCCAAGTTTCATGATCATAGATAAGGGTTGGTACGAATACAGAAATGAAGATAGCGAATCTTCTGATTACCGAATGCTGAAGCTGGCACATTACTGTACCAGCTCTTGCAAATCTTGTGCACTTAATTCATCCTTCTGTCTTCCATCACTCGTGAACACGGTCCAGACTCTGGAGAAACGTTACTTGATAGTCGCTCCAAAAATAGCTGCTACTTCTCCGAATTCAGAGATCACAGCTCCGATATTACGAGCATGTGGTTAGAATGCTCAGGAAAAAATCCCTGAACAGATTTTACGGGCAAAAACTAACCTGTAGAAGACCCAAGGGGTAAACATCGAGCAAGATGGATGGATAACATCCATGAGCTAGGCTGGTTTCGCTTGGATCAGTTGGAGACGGTTGCTTCTGACAGGATCCGCTGGCAGGAGAGTATGGGGACTCTGCCACCACGACCCTCTCAAGAATAAGTGGACA
>OZ024748.1:53228337-53248337 GCA_964016885.1 Eledone cirrhosa
GGTATTTGGGACATTCTGTCGAGACACCGAGGGTATTTGGGACATTCTATCGAGACACCGAGGGTATTTGGGACATTCTATCGAGACACCGAGGGTATTTGGGACATTCTATCGAGACACCGAGGGTTTTGGGACACTCTGTCGAGACACCGAGGGTATTTGGGACATTCTATCGAGACACCGAGGGTATTTGGAGCATTTTATCAAGACACCATCTCTAAAGAGATTGCATTGTTTCCTGCAAGATGAAACAGTCTTCTCTCCTCTAAGTTGTCTCGATGCGTTCCAGTCAAACAAGAGAGTGAATAGAAAACTTAGTTTTAATGTGATGTTAAGGAAAAAGTAATGTTTGAGAGACAGTGATAGGTAGGACTTATGATGCTAAAAGAAAACCCAATTTACTATTGTTTAAAGCCCAATTTACCAATGTTTAGAGCCCAATCACTTGCTTGTGACAACTGGTAATACCGTTGATTACTCCCCTTTGCTGTTGCCGAGACTAAGTACGTGAGGTAGTCACTACTTCAAAATTCATAACGAATGATCTTCAAAATGTTTTTAAATAAACATACAGTATATTATCAAATATATTATACATACATTCATATATACATCGTTATTTCAGGGCACCTATACTCATTTCTATTTTTTACTGGGCCGGCAACTACTCTGTAAGTTAATGAGTTTAAACAGCTCGTAATCGTAACTGGAATTCAATAAGAATCTAGCTTCTATAACTCTCGGCAAAAACGAATGGGTATGTCGTCTTGACAACCACTTAAGTGAGAAACGGTACTACCGTTGATTACTCCCCTTTGCTCTTGCAGAGACTAAGTATCTGACGTAGTGACTACTTTAAAATTCATAGCGAATGGTCTTCAAAATGTTTTATAATAAACATACAGTATATTATCAAATATACTATATATATATATATATTTATATATATATATATATATATATATATATATATATATATATATATATGAATATATGTGTGTATGTGGTGTGTAGAACAAGAGGTGTGGTAAGAAACCAGGTGGACCATAACGCACCAGAGTACTCGATACTTAGGGTAGTAGAGTGGGTAATAGTTCGGATCTAGCTGTCGAAAGGGCCGGGACTCAGCCGTCGGGGTCCTGACTCTTTATATATATATATATATATATATATATATATATATATATATATAGGAACGAGTAGGACCCCGACGGTTGAGCTCAAGCCGTTTCGACGGCTAATTCTGGTCCAGAATTAGCCGTCGAAACGGCTTGAGCTCAGCCGTCAGGGTCCTACTCGTTCCTATTACCCACTCTACTACCCTAAGTATTGAGTACTTTGGTGCGTTATGGTCCACCTGGTTCCTTACCACATCTCCTCCGTTATATATATATATATATATATATATATATATATATATATATATAACGAAGGAGGTGTGGTAGGGAACCAGATGGACCATAACGTACCAGAGTACTCAATACTTAGGGTAGTAGAGTGGGTAATAGGAAAATGTTAGACCCCGACGGCAGAACTCAAGCCGTTTCGACGGCTAACATTTTCCAATATATATATATATATATATATCCATCTCACGGATTAGGAGGGGTAATCTTCGATGTTCTAGAAATAGCAGCTAGATCTCCTTCAAAGCAAATATCATTCTCCTAGAAAAGGGGACACATACAATGTTGTGATAGATTCCCTATAAAAACACTTGATAGTCCCGGTTGGAATGTCATTCATTATATTTGCTTGATTAGGGGATGGCCTGGAGCTACATAATATGTAACTCCCCCACCACCACTTCTACCACCACCACTACTACTACCACTACTATTACCACTACTATTACTACCACTTCTACCACCACCACTACTACTACCACTACTATTACCACTACTATTACTACTAATACCACTACTACTTCTACTACTAATACCACCACCACGACTACTACTACCGCCATTACCACCACCACCACTAAGACTACTACTACACCCACCAACACGACCACAAGCACCACTATTACTGTCACCGCTACTACTACTAGCACAACCACTACTACCGCTAATACCACCACCATCACCACTACCACCACCACCACCACCACTACCACCACTACCACAACTACCACTACCACCACCACCACCACCACCACTGTCACTACCACCACCACTACCACCACAACCACCACTATCACTACCACCACCACCACTACCACCACCACCACAACCACCACACTACCACCACCACCACCACCACCACCACCACTACAACCACCACACTACCACCACCACACCACCACCACCACTACCACCACCACCACAACCACCACCACTACCACCACCACCACCACCACCACACTACCACCACCACCACCACCACCACCACCACAACCACCACCACCACCACAACCACCACACCACCACCACAACCACCACCACTACCACCACCACCACTACCACTACCACCACCACCACAACCACCACCACAACCACCACCACCACCACCACCACTACCACTACCACCACTACCACCACCACTACTAGTACTACTTCGTTGTTAGAAAATGTAAAATACATGTTTCATTATGTTGTAATTTCCAATCTGTCAACTTTAATTAATTACCAGAATGTGTGTGTGTGTGTCAATATGTGTGAGTTTATATATATGTGTGTGTGTATGTGAGTAGTTTGTATGTCAGTGTATGTATGTCAACGTGTATGACGGTGAGGGTGTGTGTATGCGTACATACATATATATATATATATATGTGTGTGTGCGTGCGCGCGTATAAGTGGGTTGTATGTCAGTATATATATGTCAATGTGAGTATATATATATATATATATATATATATATATATATAGTGTGTGTGTGTGTGTGCGCGTCTGTGTGTATGAGTAAGTTGTGTCTGTGTATGTCGGTGAGTGTGTCACTATATTTGTCTGTTTGTATGTGTGTCTGTGTGTATGAGTAAGTTGTCTCTGTGTATGACGGTGAGTGTGTCACTATATAGATATATATGTGTGTGTCAGTTTGTATGTTTGTGTACCAGTATCAGTTTGAGTGTCACTGCGTGTCTGTACAAACACACACAAATACACACTCATATATATATATATATAGTGTGTGTGTGTGTGTGTGTGTGTGTGTGTGTGTGTGTGTGTGTGTGTGTGTGTGTTTATAAAATACTAATTTATAACAATCTTATTGATCAGGGTGAAGTGCAAGTCTGATTAGATCAACCACAGTACTTCACTGGTACTTTTATTTTATTGACAACAGTTGGAAGATTGGCGGAGATACAACGTATCATAATGAAAAAAAGACCTGAATGTTTATTTGCTGAATATTATGTATGTATTATTATCTCCTAGACGTAATGATTAATTAATTAATTTAATTAGACAATTCTATTGATTAGTTAATTATTCATGTTTGTTTAATAGCGTCTGGTCGAGATCTTTATTCGGTTTGTGGAAAGGAATTTATTCCTTTGTTCAAAATTTGAATTTCGACCGCCAAAACCGGGGAGTTACCTCCCTTTGGGAAAACCACGTGACCGCTAACAGTCTTACTGCTATAATTCGCACCCGACCGTGGCACTGAACGGAAGCCTGTTGATAAATTGAGCCCTCTGTTCCATCATCCAAAACCAAAAACCTGCATACCCCGCAAGTGGATTTGTTGATTTCGGTTTCACAGAAACCTACCGGAGATATTGCATAATATCGACGGGATGATCCAGGTTTGTCAAATTATCCTGAGTTGGTTTTGTTGTTGCTTTGATCCTTGCGGCTGGCTCACTCTTTAAACGTATGTTATTATTAAAAGGTGAAACTACCTTATTGAGTGCTTAGCTGCACATTCCGGATTGCATTCGTTAGAATGGCCGCCGCCAGAGCTTCGATTCTACTGAACTTCCATTTGTATATATATACACAGACACACACAAAATATGAGGAAATAATAGATAAAAATATACTTATATTTTCTTCAAAGTTCCGACTGCAGTTTCGCCGATTCGTGTGCAACTCTGCTATATAAAAATGCCTCATCGTTGAGGCTAATGCGGCTTTTCACGAGACACCCTCACCCCGCCATGAAAAAGGACTGTTTCTTTCGTAGCAAGTGAGAATATCTTCTTCGCACACTTATTACTGAGAGGGTTGTGGGGTTAGTGTCTTCAACCACTCTTTCCAGCGGGCCCTGTCAGAAGCAACCATTTCCATATGACCCGGCTTAATCCCTATATATATATATATATATATACTATAGTTTAGCATTATAAAACTTCATTCGTTATGTGTAGCTAGTCAAATCATAACATGCATGTATGTATGCATGTATGTATGTATGTGCTTTCAGAAAATAATTTTTGTGCGAAGGTGTCAAATATAGAGAACAAATTAAGTAAGTTTATATCGTATATATTTTGTATTATATATAGTAAATATGAAAAGGCTAGGACAGTTTATATATATATATATATATATATATATATATACTATAAGGATAAAGAACAAGGAGTCAATGTAGTATCATAACATATTTAATAACATATTACATATGTTTCACTATCGATCAGCTCGAGGCAAGACCTATTATAGATCGAATCTGACTCTGTAATCGAAAGATCGTCAGATATGCTTAGTATATGATTTCGTCTCCGATTCTGAAGTTTCATTTACGTAGATAATAAATTAAATCTGTATATGTAATCAAAGTGTTTTTTACTGTTATATTTGGGGAGGGTCATGTTGTAATATTGTCAGAAACATATAGTAAATCACACTCACTGTTCAGTATATATGTATATTTTTATAAATAATTTAGCTGGCAATCAATGTTTATCTTTGATTGACCAACAGTTTAAGATATAATTATTGTTTCTCAGAGTTCTTTCGTTACACATGTATCTGACATCATCAGTGATGTTTATACGTTTGTTCCCGATGTGTTCTTGTAATGCTTTCTTATGTTATTATGCAGGTTTTAAATTAGGAGTTTTCTAGTGTACGTAAGATACACCAACAGCTGGGTGTTATACTAACATATATTGTCGGTAAGGTTGTCAATTTTTCAAAGCCATTTATGTGTCGTTAACCACGAGTCTAATTTTCTTGTGATACTTCAAATGTGTATTTATGTTGGGTGCATCTAGTTTTGAATTGATTTGTTGCCATGCTAACAGTGTGATTAATATTAAATGTGACAGTGATTGCATATTATTACTGCCGCATAAGACCAGGCGTTCAGAACGAATTAGTTAAAAGCTAACATCGAAGGACATCATAGCTCCCCACTTTGCAGAGTATGCTACATTGTAGACGAATCTGTAACACATATTGCTTGTGGATTTGAGCAATTAGCAAAAATAACTTACAAATTCAGCATAATCTTATAGCAAAAAGATTTCTTTGGGAGTTGTGCCAAAAAAATACAATATCAGAACGCAATGTCGGAGGTACGAACATACCCATCATGTATCTTGCCTATCAGGTGTGAGGGTAGAGTTATTTTGGAACCTCGAGATCAAGCGCCACAAATAAAGGTGAACTCAACCGCCCTAATATTATAGTAAACCCCCATCCACCCCTAAGGGTTCTTATTGAAATTGCGGTACCTAAAGATCTCAGTGTGGCTGAAAAGGAAATGAAAAAGATGAATAAGTCTGCAGATCTTTCAGGCTCTATTAGAAGTGAGCACCATGTAGAGATAGAGATGGAGCCACTCGTCATTGTGGAGCTAGGCACGGTCCCTAAAAACCTTACGTTTTTCATTAAATCTTCGAATCCATGACTTCATAGGCAGAGCCCAATTTACTACCATCACTAGCACTGCCAGAATCCTACACGATATATGGAGTCTCTCAGATCAGGGACACTGATCTGAGGTCAATTAACGCTTCACCTAGCAACCGATTGCTAGAGCTTTTGCGAAATAAATATTATACTATTAGTATATGACAGTGTGTTAATGTATTTTACTAGTATTGAACAATATATTTTAAGATTTAGAATGTTTTTCTACATTTATGTTTTGAGAGAAGTTTCAATTTTATAAAATGGTGGAATATGTTTTCAGTCTGGGTCAGAACATATTATAGAACTGTTTCTACTTTTGGCACAAGGCCAGCAATTAACCCAGTGCATTACTGGTACGTTATTTTATCGACCCCGTAAGAATGAAAAGCAAAGTTAACCTCAGCGTGATTTGAACTCAGACCGTAAATGGGGCGTAACTCTATGCTGCAAAGCATGGTATCCGACCTTCTGCCGATACTGCCAATCCAACGCTTTATATATTATATAATGATGGTCATAACTGAAAACAAAAAAAGATCTCCAATGTGGAATTGCTAGGTAACTAGGTAGAACAAAGATCTCCAATGAGGAATTGCTAGGTGGAATTGTCAACAGGATAAAATAGCAAGCCTTCTCAGAAGATGGAACTGGATAAGACATTTTGTCAGAAGAGAGCAAGATAGCATCCCAAGAACAGCAGAAGGCAAGCGAAAACGAAGGCTAAAGAACACCTCGCACAAAAGAGCTGAGGGAGATACGAAGACTGGCAACGCACATGGGGTCCCATAGGGCACGTTGTCACAAGAGAGCAAAATAGAATCCCAAGAACAGCCCTTCACTGGACAGCAGAGGTCAAGTTAAAACGAAGTTAAAACGAAGAACGCTAAAGAACACCTGGCACAAAACAGCTGAGGAAGAGATGAAGGTCTGGCAACACACATGGGGTCCCATAGGGAAGGTTCTCAGAAGAGAGCAAGATAGAATCCCAAGATCAGTCCTCCTTCACGTTTCTGCTCTACATGCCAGTGGGCATAACGGACAGTAGATAGATAACTGAAATGTCACTGACCATGAGTCAACTCGACTCAGATCTTCAGGAGTATACATCTAGAAGGATGACTATGATGATGAAAGAAACAACCATCCATTCACCGACACCACCAAATTGTTAGAAAAGGATTTTGAATGTTTTGTGTAAGAGGGAAGGGAGCGATAGAGAGAAAGGAATTGAAGTTAATCTTAATTAGAGCAGGTTCATCACCATCTTTAATTTGTTGTTGTAGCAGATGTTGCTGTTATTTTGTTTACTGCTGTTGTTGCTTTGTTGTTTCTTTTTGGGTGAATTCTAATTTGCTGTTTGTTGTATTTAAAAAAATTTTTTGGTGACATATTTTCAGTCATATTTATGGTGGTGATAGTGGTGTGATGGTGGTGGTGGTGTGTGGTGGTGGTAGTAGCTGTGGTTGTGGTGGTAGTAGTTGTGATGGTGTGTGGTGGTGGTAGTTGTGGTGGTAGTAGTTGTGATGGTGTGTGTGGTGGTAGTTGTGGTCGAGGTAGTTGTGGTAGTTGTGGTGGTGATTGTTATGTGATGGTTATTGTCGTGGTGTTGGCAGTTGTGGGGTTGATTGCGGTTTTAGTTGTGATGATAATGGTGATCGTTGTGGGTTAGATTGTGGTGGTAAAGGTGACTGGGCGGGGGATAGTAATTGTTGTGTTGGTGGTAGTAGAGGTGGTTGTGGTGTGGTAGTAGTAGAGGTGACTGTAGTAGTTGTGTTGGTGGTAGTAGAGGTGGTTGTAGTGGTAGTAGTAATGATGGCTGTAGTATTTGTGTTGGTGGTAGTAGAGGTGGTAGTAGTGATGGCTGTAGTAGTTGTTGCATGCTGCTGTTGTGATATTGTTTTGTTACTAGTGTTAGAATGAGGCTACGTTGGTGTCATTAAGGTGGGCAGGAGATGTTGATAATTAATGACATTCTTGTTTCATTAGCAATTAGATTGTTAATTAGACCTTTGATAAAACACAAGGACCTCCACACCTCAAATGACATTGATGGAGGCGGTGGAGACAGGAGTAGTGGTGGTGGTAGTGGTAGTGGGTAGTGATGGAGGTGGTGAAGACATGATTAGTGGTGGTGGTGAAGGTTGCTGTGGCAGTGAAGGCAGGGGTGATGGTGGAGGTAGGGGTTTGGGGCTGGAGGCTGGCGGTGGCAGGAGTAGGAGTGGTGGTGGAAATGAAGTCTGGGGTAGCAATGGAAACAGGCAGTGGTGGTGGTGGTGGTGGTGGTGGAGGCTGAGGTAGCCGTGAAGGCAGGCGGTGGCGATGGTGGCTATAATGATGGTAGTAGTGGTGGTGGTGATGGTGGCATTGCTGACTACGGAGTCTATATGGGTTGTTGATGATGGAGATGGTGGTGGTGGCATCGCTGGCAATAGGGGCCAAATCTATGATTGGCGGCAGAGGTGGTGAATGTGGTGGTGGTGAAGGTGGTGGTGGTGGTGAAGGTAGTGGTGGTGAATGTGGTGGTTGTTGTGGTGGTGAATGTGGCGGCAGCGGTGGTGAATGTGGTGACGGTGAATGTGGCGGTGGTGAATGTGGTGGTTGTTGTGGTGGTGGTGGTGAAACGGTTGTGATGGGGTCCATATGTGTTTGGCGTTGGTGGAAGTGGTGGTGGTGAAGATGGCGATGATGGTGGTGGTAATGAGGCCCGTATGTGGTTGGTGTTGGTAGGCAATGGTTGTTATTTGTGGGTGGTCATGACCATTTGTGGATAATGGTGGTGGCGGCGACGACGGTGAACGTGGTCGGGATGATGACGGTGATGGTGTTGTTGTCGGTGATCGTGGTGGTGGGTGGGTGGTGATAGTTATAGCAGAACTGGTGATAAAATGATGGTCATCTTTGTGTGGTACTGATAGTTATGCCAATGGTGACCTATGTAGGTGACTGGTATGGTGGTGGTGGTAGGGGTCACTAGTGTATTTATGTAGGGTCTGCTTGTAAGAGGAGTTGTAATGTTTATTTCTCACATTAGTTTATATAAAGCCAGGTATTTGTAAAGAGAAAACATTTAACTGAAATTATTCCAATTGTGCTGATAATACTGGTATTGAGTTTATCTCTCCCGGTGAAATCAAAATCCATGACTGTTTCTGACAAGTACAGATAGCCGTAACTCGGATTACAGATAGCCGTAACTCGGATTACAGATAGAGGTAACTAGAATTATAGATAGACTGAACTGGAATGATAGATAGACGTAACTCAGAACAACTCGGATTAGAGTTAGACGCAACTCGGATTAGAGCTAGACGCAACTCGGATTAGAGTTAGACGCACCTCGGATTAGAGTTAGACGCACCTCGGATTAGAGTTAGACGCACCTCGGATTAGAGTTAGACGCACCTCGGATTAGAGTTAGACGCACCTCGGATTAGAGTTAGACGCACCTCGGATTAGAGTTAGACGCACCTCGGATTAGAGTTAGACGCAACTCGGATTAGAGTTAGACGCAACTCGGATTAGAGTTAGACGCAACTCGGATTAGAGTTAGACGCAACTCGGATTAGAGTTAGACGCAACTCGGATTAGAGTTAGACGCAACTCGGATTAGAGCTAGACGCAACTCGGATTAGAGCTAGACGCAACTCGGATTAGAGCTAGACGCAACTCGGATTAGAGCTAGACGCAACTCGGATTAAAATTAGACGTATCTCGGAGTTTAGACGGACGTAACTCGGTTTATAGATAAGCTAAACAGGACTGGAATATGTAATAATTTCTTCTATAGACACAATGCCAGCAGAATTTTGGAGAAGGACAAAGTTGATTAAACCAAACCTAACACATGACTGGTACTTTATTTTATCATTACTTAACTATAAAATTAAAATGTGGTGATCCAGAACAAATAGACACTTACCAAATAAACACGTAAATAAATGGTTGCCAAGTGGACATGTGGATGCGCGTGGCCAAGTGGTAAGGCTGTTAGACTTATGATTATAATGTTGTAGGTTCGATTCTTGGACTGGGCTGTGTGTTATATTCTTGGGCAAACCACTTTATTTCAAGTTTCTGCAGTATACTCAACTGAAAATAAGTACCAGCAATAGCTGGGGGTTTAACCCTGCAATGAACTGGTGTCCTGTCAAGAGAGGAGTCTTGTACTTTCAGTCGCTTTACACAAAGGAAACGAGGATATGCACCAACTAACCACTTCACTAAACCAGTCACTCAACCAACTAGCCACCCAATTAACTCCACTTTTAGCCAACCACCCAAGCAACCACATCAACTACCAGTCACACAGCCAATCAAACAGCCAACCACCCACCGCACCAACTCCCCACCGCCCCACCCACCGCACCAACCACCCAACCAGCCACCCAACCAACCAACCACTCTATTCAAAAACACCGGACCACCGTAACTTCATTAACACAGGACCACCACCGTATCTTCATTAACAAGTCTAATTAGTGACATATCGTTATTTGGTTCTCGTTCAATTTGAGTTTGGTCTCATTAACGCTTTATTGTTGTTATGTTTGTTGTAGTAGTAGTTGGTGTAATTATTGTTGTTGTTGTTCACTTTGTCCTGTGTTTTATACATTTTTTGCTGTTTTGCTGTAGTTGTAGTAGTAGTAGCAGCAGTAGTTGTTGTTGTTGACGTTGTCCTGTGTTTTATATATTTCTGCTGTTATTGTTGTAGTGGCATTCATTTTACTGTTGTTGCGTTTGTTGTTGTTGTTTATTATTGTGACACAGTACCCCCCCCCCCCCCACACACACACACACACACCCACCTACTCCTCCACCTACTCCCCCATCCCCCACCTCACCTACACCTCTACCCCACCCCTGTCTAAGAACTGCTGTTGACATTCGTATCAGAGGTCGGTCAGAACTAATTAACAGAGATTGACAATGCCGTGATGAACTTCATGTCGATGGTGGTGGTGGTGGTGGTGGTGGTGGTGTTGGCAGTGAGAAATGATGATGATGATGATCATGATGATAGAAAAATAGGCGATGATGATGGGTGTGTGCACGGGTGGTGGTAGTGTATTGTTGGTGGTGCTGTTGACAGAGGTATTGAGTATAATAATGATGTTGGTATTGGTAGTAATGATGATGATAGTGGTGATATTAATAGGGATGATGATGATGACGGTGATGGTGGCGATGATGGTGGGGATGGGGATGCTAATGATGTCGTTGATGTCGATGATGGTTTTCACGATGTTCTTGTTTGTATCAAAAATGAGGATGATGATGATGATTTTAATTCTAATGATAATTAAGGTGATAATGATGATGATGATACAAGCATTATTAGTTGTATTAATAATGCTTGTATCATCATCATCATTATCACCTTAATCCTTACGAGGTCGATAAAATAAAGTACCAGTAATGCATTGAGAAGCTACATTAACAATGGGGGCACCATGGACAGTGAACTGCATTGTAGAATGGGAAAGGCTTCAGCAGCATTTAACCAGCTTGACAAGATCTGGAAGAGCAGGAAGTTCACCCTCAAAACAAAGATGAGATTCTACAACAGCAACGTGCTGTCTACACTCTTGTACGGAAGTGAAACATGGCACCTTAAGACCAGCCAAGAGAAGAAGTTGGACGCATTCGATTCCAGATATCTGTATGAGTATATAAATATAAACGTGCAAACACAAACACACTTACAAAAATACACACTCGCGGACATACATTTACACAAATACACTCGCACACAGAGCGCAGCAAATGGAACGCCAGCCGCTGTTTTGTTATAGTTTTTTTCACCATCGCCTTCCTTTCTTTTTCACACACATACATTGTGGGATGGACAAAAGTCGCTCAAATTTATATATAGATGGTATTGTAACTCCCGAGAAGCGCAGCATTGTCATGCAGCGTTTCTAGGGCACTTTTAAACTTGGTGGCACCCATTTCCTCCCTAGGCCTGAGTACTGCAGTTTTCTTCCACAGAAGGATAGATAGATAGATAGATAGATAGAGAAAGAGTTATAGTGGAAAAGTCGATCCCAATACTAGACTGATACTTTATTTTATCAACCTCGAAAAGATGAAAGACAAAGTTGACCTCAACGGGATTTGAACTCAGAAATCAGAGATCCAAAACGAATAGCACAAATTATTCCATCCGACGTTCTAACGACCCCAGCTAATTTGCCGTCTAAGACAAATATATAGCACTGGATTAACTATTAAGAAAAATAATTAGGTTTAGGGTATCGAGGAAAGGGGTGGGGCCCATTTCATTAAAATTACATGTTTGTGTCATTCTCTCCACCAGAAAAAAAAACATTTTTTTTTCTCTTGCAGACTTTAGGAACGGATTAAATCATTTTAAATGGCCTCAAAATGATTTAATCCGTTCCTGAAAGATAGGATGGTCAGTGTATATGTCCATAGATCTGTTAGATCAGGGGTGACCTGGGGTTAAACAACTATCACAATGACAAGAGCAGCATTACCATCTTTCCACACTATAGTGAAACAGCTACAACCACATTAAACAAATGACAAAACCAACTAACTAAATAACTAATAAAATAACCAACCAACTAACCACTCATTTTCCACCCCATGCCAGTCAATAAACCATTCATCCATGTAACTATCTACGCACCCCCAAAAGACAACCAGCCAACCATCCAACCATTCATCTATCTATACAGCCATATAACCAGCTAATCATTCACCTACCGTAACCATCCACCTAACCATCCACCTACCGTAACCATCCACCTAACCAGCCAACCATCCATCTGTACATTCACCTAACCATCAACTTAGCCAGCCACCTAACCAGCCAGCCAACCTGCCTTCCATTCATCCATCTAACCACCCCTAGCTAGCCATCTACGCAACCAATCAACCAGCCAATCAATTAAAAACCAATCAATTAAAAACCAATCAACCAGCGGACCATACATCCAACCAGCCAACCAACCAACAACCCACCTAGCCAGAGAACCATCCAACCAACCAAAGAATAAGCCAGCCTACCTCATCTCCATACAACCACACCACAACCCCAATCCAACCCACCAGCCACCAACCAAAGATTAAGCTAGCCAACCACACCACCACCTATCCCCCCCCCCACCCCACCCACACCACCACAACCCAACTACCCCACCCCACCCCACCACCTAACCACTCAACCAGCCCACGATCCCACCACCCCGTCACCCAACCACCCAATCCCCCATCATTCCACCACTCAACGACCCCACCATCCCGCCACCCCACCACCACCTAACGACCCCACCACTCCACCACTCCACCATCCCAATCCAAACAACCAAACATACATAACAGTGGTGTGAACCTGATTCAGGCTACGTGTAAATGTAAACGCAGCGTTGTTGATGTTTCGGCTGGTGTTAGATGTATAAGAAAGGAACGCGATAGCTAAGATTGATAACTTGATAAGAATTGATTAACAAATAAATTAGCAGAAACAGATAACAGAGAAAGTAATTAAAACAACAACTACAACATCAATAACAACAACAATAACATCAATAATAACAATAACAGCAGCAATAATAACAATAACAACAATAACAACAACAATAACAACTATAACAACGACAATAACAACGGCAATAACAACAGCAATAACAACAACAACAGCAATAACAATAACAACGACAATAACGACAATAACAACGACAATAACAACAGCAATAACAACGGCAATAACAACAGCAATAACAACAATAACAACGGCAATAACAACAGCAATAACAACAACAGCAATAACAACAATAACAATAACAACAGCAATAACAACAGCAATAACAACAACGACAATAACGACAATAACGACAAAAACGACAAAAACAACGACAAAAACAACAGCAATAACAACAGCAATAACAATACAATAACGGAAATAACAACGACAATAACAACGACAATAACAACGACAAAAACAACAGCAATAACAACAGCAATAACAACGACAATAACGGAAATAACAACGACAATAACAAAAGCAATAACAACAGCAATAACAACAATAACAGCAATAATAACGACAATAACAACAAGAAGTAATTAATGACACTTGAGGCGGAAAAAGTGTAATTGGAAAGAATTGATAGTGATAAAAGAAGAGAAAAAATGTTGCCCAATTTATTGTAATAGCATATACTCAGTCTGTTGCTGTTACTGCTGCTACTACTGCTGCTGTTGCTGCTGCTGCTGCTGCTGCTGCTGCTGCTGCTGCTGTTGCTACTACTGCTGCTATTGCTACTGCTGTTACTAATGCTGCTGCTGTTACTGCCGCTACTACTGCTGCTGTTGCTGCTGCTGCTACTACTACTACTACTCCTGCTGCTACTAATACATCCATAATTACTTCTACTACTGCTCCTACTACTACTACTACTATTACTACTACTGCTAATAATAATAATAATAATAATAATAATGTGATAGGGTCATTCTGACAATAAACACACATGCACTGTTTTAGTATCAATTTACTGATTAGTTAATTAATCAGTTTATTTAATTTGGCATTATCTTTTTCGGAAAGCAATGTACGGTTGGGATTAAGTAGAGACTGGAACAGAGGGTGGGAGCATGAGGAACACGACGTGATCGATAAGGTTACAGGGTGTGACGAAAGGACTTTGATAAACCAATTAACTGATTAATTAATTAACGTATGTAGTATTAAATGTAGCATTACCAGTACGTGTGTATTTCTTTATTTTGGAATCATGTCCATCTCCAAAGTGCAGTCTCGTCTGTTTTAGCTGACTAATTTCCTTTTCCATCAATAAATAAAATAATAATAATAATAATAATAATAATAAATTCAAAAGAAAAATAACACTTGGTTGTTTTGTATAACATTGGTAGAATTTAAAATGTGAAATGTTTGCTTTTTTGGAGAAGCTGCCACAATACAAATAATTAAAATAATAGTTGTATAATTCGGGTAATGTATCCCCGATGAGCCACTTTTATCCGTTTTCCAAGGGTACTTTACTCGAATTATTCAACTAATGATTATAGTTATCTGGATTATTGCAGCTTCCCCTTAGGAAGCAAACATTGACTAATATTTATTGTACGAAACCCAGGAAAGATAAACGATAAAGTCAACCTCGGTAGGATTTGAACTACTAACACAAAGATACTTAACTAAATGCCACAAAATATTTTGGTTATGCCTTGTACTGATTATGTTCACACATAGCTGAGGCACAAGTATATAGAATAGGGTATATAATCTGTACATTACTTTTAGTAGCAACATGAAAATCTTCAAAATATTTCAACTAAATTACATAAAGGTTTATGATTTAGGCACAAGACCAACAATTTTAAGGGGAACGTCGATTAACTCACCCCAGTGCATTGTACTCTATTTTGTCGACCCCATAAGGATGAAGGGCAAAGCTAAACTTCGGCGAGATTTGAACTCAAAACGTAAAAGGCCGTAATTTTATGCCACTATACCGATGCTACCAACCCACCGCCCTTATTGGTTTCTGGTTTAGGTACAAGGCCAACAATTTTAGAGAAGGTGAAAGACGATTAAATCAACCCCAGTGCATTACTGGAGTTTCATTTTATTGATCCCGTAAGGAGGAAAGACAAAGCTAACCCCAGCGGGATTCGATCTCAGAACGTAAAGGGACGTAACTATGTGCTTGCAATAAAAAAGCCAGAACAAAAATTAGATAGAGAAAGTAAGAATCGCTGGAAAGATTTTATGGCGAAGCCAACGGGCAGGAGACCCTGATGTAGATCCTGAACAAGATGGTTGGATAACATACATGGGCTCGGTTGGTCACACCTGGGGGGGGGGGGGGGACAGCTAGATAAATTGGAGACAGTTGCTTGTGATATGACGGACATACACTCACTGACCACTACACTCCCCATACACCGCCACCACCACTGCCATCAATCACTCTACCATTACCTGTCCACCTCAGTTGGAATGCACACACACAGACCATACACACACACAGACCATACACACACAACATAAACACACACAGACCACGGACATACATATACACACACACACACATATCCATATGAACAGTTTTCCTTCTCACACACACATACATACGTGCTTGTTTTTCTCATAAAAATTTAAATCACTCCAACACCCATATCCACACACACACACACACACACACACAGACACAGACACACACACACACACACACACACACACACACAGACACACACAGACACTCACTCTCCACAGTCCTATATTCACACACACACACACATACACACAGACACTCACTCTCCACACTCCTATATTCTCACACACATACACACACATACACACCCATATCCACACATACACACACACTCCACACTCCCATATACACACACACTCACACTCCCATATTCACACACACACATACACACACCCATATTCACACATACTTCCACACTCTACACATACATACACATACGTGCCATTCACATACTTAAGCACACTTCACGCACACACATTCACACACATACATACACACGTATCTATCTTTCTAATACACGCATAATTAAATATACTTCCACATACTCCCCACTCCACACACACACTCACACACACCTCTCATATATCATACACACACCACACACACATGTACACTAATCAGTTGAGATTTAATTAGACTAGCGAATTTGTTTAACTGGCCTAATTAAATACTGAAAAAATATTATTTCAGTATATATATATGTATATATGAGATGTGTATGTGTGTATGCGTTTGTGTGTGTATATATATATGAGATGTGTATGTATGCGTGTATATATATATATATATGTATATGTATATGTGTGTGTGTGTGTGTGTGTGTGTGTGTGTGTGTGTCGGATTAAACTATAGAGCGTCAATGACCGTGTGTAGTTGACATAGATACTTTAATTATAAAATACTAAAGGATTGGCAGAAACAACTAGTGTTATATATATATATATATATATATATATATATATATATATATATATGTGTGTATATATATATATAATTGTTTCTACTTTTAGCACAAGGCCAGCAATAACCCAGTGCATTACTGGTACTTTATTTTATCGACCCCGTAAGGATGAAAGGCAAAGTTAACCTCGTATATATAATTGTTTCTACTTTTGGCACAAGGCCAGCAATAACCCAGTGTATTACTGGTACTTTATTTTATCGACCCCGTAAGGATGAAAGGCAAAGTTAACCTCGGCGGGATTTGAACTCAGAATGGCAAGGACCGTAACTCTATGCGTCAAAGCATGGCGTCCGACCCTCTACCGATACTGCCAATCCACCGCCTTCGGATATATAATGTGCGTGTGTGTGCATCGTGTATATATAGGATTTTTATATAATACATTTCATGTAGAAGTGACTCCTACAAGACTTGATCTGATTCATTAGTTATGATTTCAATCGCATGAATCAGTTCCAGTCGAAGTAGAATAGATTTCTATATGAAATACACCAATGTTTATTTTCCTACTGAATGTATTGATTACTTTATTTAATTGTCGTCTCTTTCTGTTCCTCTTCGTCACACTGCTATATATATATATATATGAAAAAGTTTAACCCCGACTCAGACGAGTCCAGAAATAGCCGTCGAAACGGCTTGAGCTCTGCCGTCGGGGTTAAACTTGAACTCTACTTCGGTATTTTGTACCTTTTCTCACGTCCATCAATAATACATGGCTATATATATATATAATATATATATATATATATATATAAATGAAGTATTTCCGTAGGAAAGGTACAGGAAAAGAGAGTGCTCTATGTAGGCTACAGAGCTTATTAGTTATGTAATAAACAACATAAGATAATTATTTCATTTACCAATGGTTTCTTGAAGGCAGATATTTATACTAGTCTTCAGTCGTCAGAATGAATAAATAACATGGTGTTATTTATTCATTCTGAAGACACATATAAATATCGGCCTTCAAGAAACCACTGGCAAATGAAATAATTATCTTATGTTGTTTATTACCTATATATATATATATATATATATATATATATATATATATAACCAGGGAGTGCAGATCGATACAGATCGAACCTTGAGCTGATCAATAGCAAAACGCGCGTCCCCAATCAATAAACGCAATGAAGGCATAACAAATCGTCCGTGTATTATTATTATATATATATATATATATATATATATACGGAAAAAAATGAAACGAAATTTCATTTCCCACTCTTAGTACGGCTGTTACTTAAATCTAAATATGTATACGTACATACATATATGTATACAGACGTACAGTAGTATGTATATATATATATACATACATGCACACATATATATATGTACGTATGGATTCGCCGAACATTTATTATAATGCTCGGTGTGTTTGTAAACAAACATCCCGTACATATATATATATGTGCATGTATGTATATATATACATACTACTGTACGTCTGTATACATATATGTATGTACGTGTACATATTTATATTTAAGTAACAGCCGTACTAAGAGTGCGAAATGATCATTTTTTCCGTTTATCATTTTCGGTGCACCCGATTAACCCACCCGATTAACCCACTCGATATGCAAATTGGGCTACTCAGCCGTTAATATGCATAAGGTAAGTATATACGTTCAACAATCTGGCAGGAAGGTATACGTTGCTGACGATAGCTAATAAGCTTGAACACTAGTATAGTGTTCCTTTGTCAGTGTTGAACAAACGAGCAACGATGGTTGCTGGACACTACGGCTTAATACGGGATGTTTGTTTACAAACACACCGAGCATTATAATAAATGTTCGGTGAATCCATACGTACATATATATATGTGTGCATGTATGTATATATATATACATACTACTGTACGTCTGTACGTGTACATACTTATATATATATATATATATATATATATATATATATATATATATATAAATCAAGTGACAAACTAAAGATACTTTAAATCATTATATATATGTATATATATATATGTATATATATATATACGTGTGTGTGTTTCTTTGCGTGTGACATTACATCTTTTTCTCACCCCCTCTCTATGTATGTATGTAATACGTAATCGTATGTATGTATATATACACAGACACGTACACATGTATATACACACATATTTTTGTGTGTGTGTATGTATAATTATGTTAGATTCCTAATTGATAAAACAAAATTAACATGGTGACAAACATCGTTTGTAGAAACTACATAATTATACATACATGTGTGTGTATATTATCTACACTCTTAGTATACAAATGGTTGAGTTTATGTGCAATAGTGTGTGTATATATGCATTAATGTTGTGTATGTATGTGTAGATTTGTGGGTGTGTATGTACGTGTTGATTAGGAATTCCGGAAGTGTTAAACAAAGACCAATTAACACTGATTAATACTTGATAAACATAATTACTTCACCCCTCTATGTCTATACAGATATATATGTGTGTGTGTATGTGATTATATATATATATATTTGTGTGTATGTATATGTGATTATATAGATATTTATATGTGTGTGTATGTGATTATATATATATATATATATTTGTGTGTATGTATATGTGATTATATAGATATTTATGTGTGTGTGTTTGTGATTATATATATATATATATTTGTGTGTATGTATATGTGATTATACAGATATATATGTGTGTGTGTATGTGATTATATATATATTTCTGTGTATGTATATGTGATTATATAGATATTTATGTGTGTGTGTATGTGATTATATATATATATATATATTTGTGTGTATGTATATGTGATTATATAGATATTTATGTGTGTGTGTATATGTGATTATATATATATGTGTGTGTATGTCTGATTCTCTCTATATATATATATCCCTACAAATACGCACACAAACACGCTACTCAGTGTGTATATATATATATATATATATATATATATATATATATATATATATATATATATATATATGTATGGTTGTGTGTGTTGGAAGTGTTTTAGCACAACTAATTAAGAACAAATTCCAGCTAGATGGGTTGCAGTTCGACTTTATACCAGTAAGTGATACTAACTATACCCGCCTTCTACTGAGACAACTGAAGGAGAAGTACTTAGGTATGAATAAACATCTGTACTGATTTTTTTGTGACACTAGAAAACGTCTTTGACATGG
>OZ024748.1:53268337-53270837 GCA_964016885.1 Eledone cirrhosa
GTCACTTTATTTCACGTTGTGTCCTTGAGCAAGTCACTTTGTAACGTCGTGTCCTTGAGCAAGTCACTTTATTTCACGTTGACCTTGAGCAGGTCACTTTGTAACGTCGTGTCCTTGAGCAAGTCACTTTATTTCACGCTGTGTCCTTGAGCAAGTCACTTTATTTCACGTTGTGTCCTTGAGCAGGTCACTTTGTAACGTCGTGTCCTTGAGCAAGTCACTTTATTTCACGCTGTGTCCTTGAGCAAGTCACTTTATTTCACGTTGTGTCCTTGAGCAAGTCACTTTATTTCACGTTGTGCCCTTGAGCAGGTCACTTTGTAACGTCGTGTCCTTGAGCAAGTCACTTTATTTCACGTTGTGTCCTTGAGCAAGTCACTTTATTTCACGTTGTGCCCTTGAGCAGGTCACTTTGTAACGTCGTGTCCTTGAGCAAGTCACTTTATTTCACGTTGTGTCCTTGAGCAAGTCACTTTGTAACGTCGTGTCCTTGAGCAAGTCACTTTATTTCACGTTGACCTTGAGCAAGTTATTTTGTTACGTTGTGTCCTTGAGCAAGTCACTTTATTTCACGATGTATCCTTGAGCAAGGCACTTTATTACACACTATGTCCTTCAGCAAGGTACTGTTTCACGCTGTCTTCTAGAGCGTGACACTTTATTTCACGCTGTTCCAATCCAACTCAGCTGGCAAAAACTTTATTGTAGATGTAATACAAACGATAATTAAAGGAAACGATGATCTGATCCACACTTAAATACCGACTTTAAAATGTATTCATTTCACCAATTTAATGTAAGGATTGTTCTAGATTACAAACGAAATATTCGAAGCTGAAATTCTAACACACCTCGTAAAGTTTAACAAATAATTAACTAATACTACTGTTGCTGCTATTGTTGCTGCTGCTGCTGCTACTACTAGTACTACTACTACTACTACTACTACTACTACTACTACTACTACTACATATATATGTGAATAATTTCCTATATTTCCCCATTTACCAATCTCTGTTTCATATCTCTCCCTCTCTCCCCCTCTCTATCTATCTATCTATCTATCTATCTATCTATCTATCTATATGGCGTGGCTGATCTGTGGGGCTACGCCAAACGACTGCTGTCGCGGGTGGCGCCGATTCAATTAACCGCCGAGTCCGTGATGACAATCAAACCGCCTCCCCTCTTCACAAAGGAAGCAAAGGCGGTTTTCTGTGCGTAATAGCCATGTTGGAAGAGGTTGTTTGGTGGACACGATTGAAAGGTCTGAGGTCAGGCAACTTCCTCTCTGGCCATAGTCTGGTCTACTTCTTCCGATATCACTTCGGAAGAAGGATAAGAATGGAGAGAGAGGTGCTTGGCCACAGGCAGTTTTATGAAAGGTGGGTGATAGTGGCGAGAATGGCTCGTGGAAATGGGCCTTCTCTGTATACCATCTTGTAGGTAAAGAAGTGAAGGAGAGGGGAGCACCTTCTCCGTGTGCTCCCTGGGCAAAGGATTGCACACTTTTTCGGGGGTGTGTGCAACCCCCATCACGTCCCCTCCCTTTTGAGGTTATTTTCGATTATTTTCATTTTATACCCTTTTTACTCGATTGTATGTAAACTCCCCCTTTGTATTTGTCCCTTCTTTTTATGCCTTTATGGTAAATAAAGAAATATATCTATCTATCCATCTATATATCTCTGTATGTATGTATGTATATATTTACACACACACACACACACACACGCACACACATATGTATGTCAATTTTGTATATCTAAATAATAAATAAACATTTTGAAAACCAGCTATGAATTGAAGGTTGACGACCAGCGCCGTCTAGCGGAATACAGCAAAAGCTGTGAGGGATAATTGTCTAGGCATTTCGAACTTATCAGGACAACGCTTGCCCCTGCTTACTGCTGGACTTTGAGACAAGCGAAAATAGATATTTTTTTCGCCTGTGTAGGTGGACTGATTAGCCTCAAATGCATACGAAGCTTTATAAGTTGGCTCACCTTAAAATTGAATTATAGTTTAGCTTTATACAACTACATTGAAGCTAAATTGTAATTAAAAATATATAAACTTGGTGTGGCAATAGTCTTTAGAATAACCCTTTAAATGAAAATGCACAACATGTTGAAACTAAAATTTATTTATTCTGCAAAACATAATCTCCATTGAATGCAGTAACATCTTTACAGTGCTTATGCAAAGCACTTAACACTTTCTGGAACTGTTCCTTCGGCAATTGTTGAAATCAGTGAAACGAATCATCTACCACCTCTTCTAATGAAGCGAAAACAAATTTTCAAAGATATTGCTTTAATAACATGAACACCCAACGACCGCACAAATTTAAGTGGAGACTATAGGGTGATTGTTTGATCATTACCACTCTTCTCTTGAGGGAAAAAAATATTTTGTGGATTGAGCAGTACGATGCATCTATTATAAATCCACAAGAATGACAGCAAAATAATTATACATCGGCCTGTGACAAAATACA
>OZ024748.1:53284856-53292356 GCA_964016885.1 Eledone cirrhosa
GATGTTGATTACAAAGTCTGCAGTTGATAACAGCCTCTTGTTTCATCATATTAGGCATTGATCTTGTACAGCTAAAATCAGATCTTCCATATTTAGAGATTTACAGATATTGTTGGCGTATATCTGGACTAACTTCCTTTTCATACAGTCTTTCACGATACTGGCCATCTACAGATTTTCTCTCTCTCCATGCTTTTGTTCTTTAGTATTTTGAAGATTTCCACTTTTATTTTATATACCTTATATTTTATGTATTATTTTATTGTTTAGTTTTTATCGTGAACTCTCTTCGGTGTACTTTGTTTTTAGTTCTTTATATAGAGATATTTATTTTCTGTTGTTCTTATTTTCTGAATTCTTTTTTTAATATTCCTTTGCATTAATCAGTTTTTTTGTTTGTTTTACTTGTTTCTATGTACTTTTCTTGACAAACCGAGACTATATATTTTGTTTAATAGTTTTCTATTTGTATCAGACATTTTACTTTACCTGCACCAAGTAATTATCTCATATCTATATAAGCTTTATAACAGTAGGTTCCGAATGCAGTGGGATGTGTTCGGTTTTTCCCTATTAAGGCTTATTAGTTACCTTACCTTCAATTTTACTCTACTGAAGCTGTGGTTAGGAACTCAATAGCTTTCATAGAATAATAATATACTCTGTCAAATATACTTCTTTTAGTTTCAATTGCCTTATTAAAGGGGACAGACAAGGAAGAAAAAGGAAAGGAATGAGGGATCAAGCAATCAAGCAGCGAAAGAAAGGGAGAGGGGGAGGGGCAGTCACTACACCCCAGTCTGAGCGGTGCCTCAGCCGTGGCCCACGGAGAATGACCAGAGATACCCGCTGCAACAGCCACCCCATCTCGCGGGACTTACTCCCCAAGTGGGCCACCGTCATTTCAACTTTACTGAAGAAATCAGCAGTGCGGGAACCAAGGACGTCAGAGATCTCGACTAAGATAACTATTTTTTTCTTTTTAACATAAAGTTCGGGTGTTATATTATTTATCTGACGCATTTAGACTAATGTGTGTGATTAAACATGGCAGTTAAATAAGAAATCTCTGTTTCATTTCAGTCTTTAATTGTTAAAAATCAAAGATCAAAATAGACTGCCTTTGAATAATTACGAAACAGACGTCCATATATAATCTCACATGAAACACAAATTAAAAAGAGCCAATCTGGATATACAAAGATGGAATAGAATTTTGACAAAGTAAAATAATATTTTAGTGGATTGGTTCCATTCGGATCAGTTGGAGGTGATTGCTTCTGACAGGACCCGCTGGAGAGAGTGTTTGAGGACTCTGTCCCCACGACCTTCTCAGGAAGAGTTCAAGGACATTTGGAAGTGGGTGGTTTCCATAGAGAAAATAGATTTTTTTAATGAGTTCTTGCAATTGTTTCGTTAAGCTCTGGTTTTGCTGACTTATCAAAAAATGTCCAACCATGACTAACTCGTATATTTTCTATAGTATATATCGGATCACGCTATTCAATGTTTCTTTCATTGTTTTACGACGGCAGGGTGTAACTCGAGAGGAATTTAGCTGTTATTTCTATTTCTTAGAAACTCCTTTTTAACTCGTTTTCGAAAGAGTAGTTACGAGAGGTTACTCTTACTACTACAACTACTACTATTCTTCTTTATCTTTTTCGTCTTTTTCTTTTTCTTCTTCTTCTTCTTTTTCTTCTTTTTCATCTTTTTCTTTTCTTTTTATTTTTATTTTTCTCTTTCATTTTTTTTTATTCTAAAGAAATCAGCTGTGTTCAGACTTGACGAGGGGATGAGCCCCGCCAGGTTTAAACTGTTCAAGACACAGTCTGTCTGTCATTGTGGCACTCCTTCATATCACACTTTATAATTGTTGTGTTTTACTCTGGACGATAATGTTGGGGACTTGCCTATGGCCAGCAATGTCATACATCGCAAACAATGTCACATATCAAGCGATGCCTGTGCTTGAAGCTTTATTTACATACATACTATATACATATATATATATATATATATATATATATATACACATACATACACACATACATACATACATATATACATACACACATACATACATATATACATATATATACATACATACATACATACATACAGACTCACCCTCATAAATTATATATATATATAATCAATGAAAAAAGAATTAGTTGATGTGTGATCAACTCGTTCTTATATATAACAGATACCAAGCACTCAACGGTATAAAATTATCCGGAGTATTATTAATATAATAGCCGAGGTTAACTTTGCCTTCATCCTTACGGGGTCGATAAAATAAAGTACCAGTAATACACTGGTTAATTGCTGGCCTTGTGCCAAAAGTAGAAACAATTATTATAATAATAGTAATAAACGAAAGATATATACTTTATATCATCTCTATTTATTTCATTATATATATTTCGAAGATTATGTATATATATAATAAACGAAAGATAGTTACTTTAGATCATCTCTATTTTATTATACATATTTCGAAGGTGCAAGTCTTATGTATAACATAATCCAAAACATGTTCTCGTCAGACAAAATATATAGGAGATACAGAATTTCTTTGATATACTGGTGGTCAAACGATCCGGACAGATCGGTGACAACCAAGTATATGATTAGAAGAAAACCCCAACCCAGGAGATGTTACACGAGTGGGAGAAAAATACAGTGAGACTCAACGTTTTTGAAATTATTAAAAATATGACGTAATTAGATTGGTCAAAAAAATAAATAAATATAGACCGTTAGTCATTTTATATGTTACTTATATTAGCTTAAAATAGATATTATACTAAAAAATGAGATATATTATACCAAAGAAAAATATTTTAGGATGCAAGAATCATATTGAAACTAAATAATAAAGAAGAAAAATTAGGATTATAAAAATTCAAAGGTAAATTATCCGTGTTTATGTATAATTTATATTGGCATTATATGAGTGGAAAGATATGGGCGGTGGATTGGCAGTATCGGTAGAGGGTCGGACGCCATGCTATCCAGCATAGTTACGGCCCTTTACGATCTGAGTTCAAATCCCGCCGAGGTTGACTTTGCCTTTCATCCTTACGGGGTCGATAAAATAAAAGTACCAGTAATGCACTGGGTAATTGCTGGCCTTGTGCCAAAAGTAGAAACAATTATATGAGTGGAAAGATATTTATCAATTGGTATGGCTTTCTTTATATAACTGATATTTATCAATTGGTATGGCTTTCTTTATATAACTGATATTTATCAATTGGTATGGCTTTCTTTATATAACTGATATGGTTATAATGCTATGAGATAAATTATTTTTCTTTTCAACAATTATATTTAAGTAGGTATTATACGAATAGAGGAAAATATTAACTATTGACTTAACTATTACTATAAGAAAAGATGTATGTATTATAGCCTAGTTTATCAATATATATTAAATTTAATTTACTTATATATCAAATATATATAAGGTAGATGAAAAAGTTATAATGAAAAAAAAATAGTTTACTTATTTAGTCTATTCGTCTTTATTTTCTATTTATACAATAAAATCGCTTTAAAATTATATAATGACATATTGCTTATTTAATTACTTTTATTTATTTATTTTATTAAGTTTAACCAAAAACTATATGAAAGGTTTTCCAAAACCTGTGAAGACAAGAGCTAAAGATTTCAGATCGTGTATTAATAATTAATTGCCTATTATAAATCATATGTTGAATTTCAGTGATACAGAGGCCACATCTTTTAGATACGGCAGCATTTTTATAAGGCAAAGCATTTGAAAGTTTCAACCAAGAAAGGAAATATTCGATATTATTATTTTTATGTGACCAAATCAATTCAGAGAGGGCCGTACTAAATCTTTTATCTTCTCTTTTAAACGAGTGGCGATGGTTGTACCATCATTGAGTACCTTTTTTTTTTACTGTGGCTACCACCCGACACAACTAGAGAATCTACATATTATATATATAGTCAAGAATTTAGATCGATTTAATGCCAGACAAACAAAAGACAATGCAATTTTCCAATCTTACTTCCCACAAACTGCTCAAAGGAATTTATGCCACGTGGGTAGATAATTCACTTCGGAGCATACCATAGTGATTCCTTCATAGGAACATAACACACACACACACATATATATATATATATATATCATATGTTATTTTACCTCAACCTCACTTTCATTATTAATAGATATCAATTTCAAAACTTTTATCCAAAACATAAATATTTCATCTGATGATCGGACTAGACATTACTGTAAGGATCGTCTAGTTTCTTGAAACCTTTGGTAATGGAATAATTATATTGTGTTGTTTATTATGTAATTAAATAGCTCTGTACTATACATAGAGCACTCTGCTTTCCTTTACCTTTTCTACGGAAATACTTAACGCATAAAACACACACACACACACACATATATATATTTCTGTCTACATCTCCCGGCCTAGTTTCTCTTGATTTTTTCCTAGTACCATACTTATATATATATATATATATATATATATATATATTTATATATATATATATTTATAGTACCATACTTATATATATATATTTATATATAGGAACAAGTAAGACCCCGACGGCTGAGCTCAAGCCGTTTCGACGGCTAATTATGTACTAATGAGTACAGAATTAGCCGTCGAAACGGCTTGAGCTCAGCCGTCGGGGTCTTACTTGTTCATATTACCCACTCTACTACCCTAAGTATTGAGTACTTTGGTGCGTTATGGTCCACCTGGTTCCGTACCACATTTCCTTCGTTATATTTATATATATATATATTTATATATATATATATTTATATATATATATATTTATATATATATATATTTATATATATATATATATATATTTATATATATATATATATATATATATATATATATATATATATATATATACATACACACACTTTTCAATACCTTAAACCACTCTGTATACCGTCTATGTGGGCGATATAGTTGTCATAATAGAACACACCGGAAGACGTCAAGCAATATAAGAAGCCTTAGAAAGCAAATATACCAACTATATGAAAAACTACTGACAATGTGATGCATTTTCAGACACTCATTCAGAGAAAGTAATAAATACATAAGGTTTTGTCTGCATCAAAGATAAAAATAAATACCTATAATTACGACATATCGAATGTCCACACAAATAAATAAATATATATATATATATATATATATATATATATATATATATATAAGGTAAACAGAAATAACAACACAATCGGTACAATATATGGAAGGTTATATGTATATTGTGTGTAAAAAGTAAACAGAAATAACACCACCATCGATAGTGTATATGGAAGCAATATATTAGTTTAACACTTGAAATAGCAGGAAGAAAGTCTTAGCGTTTCGGATGCTAGTCCTTCATCAGAAGAAATAATGAGAAATTAGAAAGATTGAGGGGATGGGCAGGGACGTATGTGTGTGTGTGTGTGTACACGCACAAATGTATTTAGGTGTGTGCATCTGTGTAGTCAGTGTGTCGTTATGGTGACAGAATGTTTTACGGTATTCAATCCGGCTCAATATGGTCTGAGTTCCAATACTTTGCAGTGTTCGATATTTAAAGTACCTGTCCAGTGTTGTTATTTTGTCTTCCTTTTCATTCACCATCCCCACCCACTCTGAAAATGGCTGAGTCTTCTACAGATACGTGTACCCTGAACGTGGTTCTGAACGATATCCAATGTGACACAGTATATGACAAAGCTGAACATTTGAATTACAGATACTTGTTTTTGCCAGGTGACTGAGTGTCTTAAAGTGAAATAAAGTGTCTTGCTCAAAGATACAACGCTATGATGAGAATCGCACTCTTCACCTTAAAATCGTAAGACAAATGCTCCTAACCCTTGAGCTATGCACCCACACAAACTGTATGTAGTTAGAATGGACTCTTCCAAGGCGCTGACTTGATAGAAACGTCAGAACGGCAGGTAGAATGTATTATGTGTTTGCTCTGATCTTCTGCGTTCTGAATTCAAATCCCGCCGAAGTCACCTTTACTTTTCGTTGTTTCGGGGTTCGATTAAAAAAAATAACAAAAAGAAAAAAACAATCCATGGCTGTAGATTTGTAAAATTGTTAGTGTCGGAAGCAGAGCCATGTTTAAACCTTGGGGTCCCCGGGGCAGTTCAAATTTCGGCATCCCAAGGCAGACCAGGTTAGAGGGGAGGTCCAGGGTTGTTCCTAGAGAAGCCCAGGACTATTCCTAGACGGGGGCCTGTTTGACAATGGGTGCCCAGGGAATTCTCCTCCTTCTCCCCACCCTCGATAAATCCGGCTCTGGTCGGAAGAGATAACTTGCGATATTTGTTCCAGCCTTTATCTTTCTGAGTTTTTACTTCTACCTAGGGTTTCACATCCCAGCAATGACCATCATACCACGCGACCACAACAGATTATGAAAGCTGCCATGGCTGGAGTAGATTTGTGGCCGTCTGATGACGCCGTTGAATGGCTAATAATGATATAAATTTCTAATTATTCAGGCCTCTTGTCTTTTGTTTTATACTATAAGATTTATTTGAGTAGGTTTTTTTTCTATGTTGATTTTCTTTTGTTGTCGGTTGATATTTTTATTTTTCTCTTCTCATCTTTCTTATTTACTTAAATCTCTGAATAGTCTCTTTGTTTATTATCTTGAACTATTTCGTTCTGGTTGAGTAGCTTTACCCTTTAACCTTAATCTATTTATTCTTTGCCTTTCCACTTTTACTGCGTAAATAAGATTTTCTTTTGTATATTTAAGATAATGTCCGGTCTTAAATTTATGCGATTTTTTGTTCATTTGTTAATATTTTTGTCGTTTTCATTTGAACTTCTTTCTTGTCTTTGTTGTCTTCGGGACGGTTCTAATCTTTTCTCGTGTTTTTTCTATCATCATCTACAGTTATTGCATGGACTGTTGCACAAATTAACTGATTTATCTCACTAATATGTATTTTTGCCTTTTTGTTTCTTTCTATTTAGTTTCTTTCTCTCACATTTCTGTTTCATATGTTCTGTCTTCTATCCGACCTCCAAGAAGATTACAGCTATTTATTTCTGTTGGTTTTGAATATATATATATATATATATATATATATATATATTTGTTCCGATTGGTTTGGCAGAATTGGAAGAGAATCAGACAAAATAACTTATAGTATTGGACAGGTAGATACTTTAGAAGTCATTTCTAAATTACAAATATTCTTATTCTTTCCCAATATATCGAGTATCTCATAACTGAACCAGTTTTATTTCTTTTACTAAGCAGAAGATATAGGTTTGAAAGGTTAATGACAGAAATCATGTTCCCTAATATGTCGTCTGCTTCTTGGTCCCGGTCGACAGGGTCCCTAATATGTCGTCTGCTTCTTAATCCCAGTCTACAGGAGCCTTAATATGTCGTCTGCTTCTTAACCCCAGTTGACAGGATCCCTAATATGTCGTCTGCTTCTTGATC
>OZ024748.1:53307356-53319856 GCA_964016885.1 Eledone cirrhosa
ATATATACATATATATTCAGTAAATATATATATACTGTGTATATATATATATACATATATATTCAGTAAATATATATATACTGTGTATATATATATATATATATATATTCAGTAAATATATATATACTGTGTGTATATATATATATATCTATATACATATATATTCAATAAATATATATGTACATATATATTCAGTAAATATATATATGTACATATATATTCAGTGTATATATATATATATTCAGTATATATATATATATATATATTCAGTATATATATATACATATATTCAGTATATATATATATATTCAGTATATATATATATATATATATATATATATATATATATATATATATATATATATACTGAATCAAAGTTAAAATTAATACAAAACTAAATATTAAACGACGCTATTCATATTCTTTCATTTGTGTTCCAAAATTCCTATTCAATAATTATTCAAAAATGTTTTTTGAAAATCTGAATTCAAACTAGTTAAAAATAATATGAATGATTATGATAACGATCTTGTCGATGATGATGATGGTGGGGAAGGTGGTGATGATGGTGGTGGTGGTGATGATGGTGGTGGTGGTGGTGATGGTGGTGATGGTGATGGTGATGGTGATCGTGGTAGTGAAGCTGGTGGTGATGGTGGTGGTGGTAGTGAAGCTGGTGGTGATGGTGGTGATGGTGATGGTGGAAGTGAAGGATGTGATGATGATGGTGGGGAAGGTGGTGATGGTGATCGTGGTGCTGGTGGTGTTGGTGGTGATGGTGATGGTGTGGTGATGGTGGTGATGATGATGGTGAAGGTGGTGATAATGGTTGTGGTGGTGGTGATGATGGTGGTGGTGGTGAAGATGGTGGTGATGGTGGTGCTGGTGGTGTTGATGATGGTGAAGGTGGTGATGGTGGTGGTGGTGAAGATAGTGGTGTTGGTGGTGATGATGGTTGTGGTGATGGTGGTGGTGATGATGATGGTGAAGGTGGTGATAATGGTTGTGGTGGTGGTGAAGATGGTGGTGGTGGTGATGATGGTTGTGGTGGTGGTGATGGTTGTGGTGATGGTGGTGGTGGTGATGAATGTGGTGGAGATGATGAGGGTGGTGGTGGTGGTGGTAAAGATGGTGATGGTGTTGACGGTGACGATGATGGTGGTTGTGGTGGTGATGATGATGATGATGGTTGTGCTAATGGTGGTGGTGACGATGATGGTGATGATGATGTCGATGATGATGATGATGTTGGTTGTGGTGAAGGTGATGATGATGATGATGCAGATGATGATGATGCCGTTGGTAGTGATGGTGATGTAGTAGATGATGATGATGATGGTGGTGGTGGAGATAACGGTGACAATGATGGTGATGATTATGCAGATGATGATGATGGTGTTTGTTGTGGTAGTGAAGATAATGATGAGGATGATGATGGTGATGATGATTGTGGTTGTGGTGAAGATGATGACGTCATTGATGATGATGGAGACACTGATGATTAATATGGCAACGATTAATATGATGGTGATGATGATGATGAGGATGGTAGCGATTAATACGATTATGATGGCTATGATGTCTCTCATGTCAATGGTGATGACGGATGTGATGATAATTGTTTCTACTTTTGGCACGAGGCCAGCAATTACCCCAGTACATTACTGGTACTTTATTTTAAAGTAACGGGTATGATGATAATGATGACGAAATTGGTGGTTATTATTATGGTGGATTGGCAGCATGGAGTAATGTCCCTTTACGATCTGAGTTCAAATCCCGCCGAGGTTAACTTTGCCTTTCATCCTTACGGGGGTCGATACAATAAAGTACCAGTAATGCACTGGGTAATTGCTGGCCTTGTGCCTAAAGTAGAAACAATTATTATGGTGGATTGGCAGTATCGGTAGAGAGTCGGACACCATGCTTTGAAGCATAGAGTTATGTCCCTTTATGGTCTGAGTTCAAATCCCGTCGAGGTTAACTTTGCCTTTCATCCTTACGGGGTCGATACAATAAAGTACCAGTAATGTACTGGTGTAATTTCTGGCCTTGTGCCAAAAAATAGAAACAATTATTATTACGATGATGATGATGGTTACGATGATTGTGTTCTTGAGCAAGACACTTTATTTCGCGTTACTTCTGTTCACTCAGCTGTAGAAATGAGTTGCGACGTAACTGGTGTAACGGGCAAGTTTGTTTGGTCTTCCACAAACAAACAAACTTGGCCGGACTTGTACCTCGGAGGGGAACTTTCTAGACACAAATGCCATAGTCATTCGTGACCGAAGGGGGTCTTTACCCTTCATCCTTACCATGTGTATTTATAATAAACATACACACAATCTTCCTATTGGTGTTTTCAGCTGTATTCGGGTAGAACATTGTGTACGTATTTCAATATTTTTATCCATCTTCTCTAACGTTTACTCTCTTCCTTATTTCCGTTCCGAGATATCATCCATCAACTTCATTGAAGACCTTCAGACAAGTTTGTTTCGTTGATTAGCTTGACCAACTCAGATTTTCATTATTCTAAGTTATTTGTATTAACTAAGTGACATCGTGATACGGTTGTAGAGCTTGTAAAATACGAACTGTTGGCGGCGTTCTTTTACTGCTGACTTCTTATTGAACTGGTCAAGAAAAAAAGAACTTCCGGTGAGGCAGAGGAAGAGGACTTCGACTTCAGGGGTATATCGCTCTTTCTTACGTTTGTCAATAACTGTAATTCAATAAATAACAATTTAACAGTTTGTTATTTTGCAGATTGTTTGACTAAATCTATACGGTAGATAATAACTTCTTCCCCTAAACCTACAGGTTGAGAGGAAAGAAGATAGGTAGGTAGATAAATAGATAAAGATAGCCGTTGGTAAATAGATACGTAGAATTGTCAGAAGATAGGCAGTTTATTGGATATATTTCTTTATTTGCCACAAGGGCGTACAAAAATGGGACATTTCAAGACGTGACAGCGGGGGTTTTACATAAAATCTTTAACAATAATGGATGACAATAATGGATGACAATAAACTATATGTAAAATAGAATAAAACAATCGAAATCCCCAATCGGGGGGAACGTTACTGCGGGGTTGTTTTACACCCCGTGGATAGAACAACCCTCAGCACCAGGAGCACGTTTTGTAGGTGTTCCCGTCTTCCCTCTGTTTGCCTTCCTCAACCTACAGGTTTATATACAGCGAAGTCCCATTCACTCGGACCATCTTCGCCGGGCAGTTTATTAAATAGACAACTCGTTATATAAGAGGATTGGTAGAAATATATGTACATATATAGATTCCCGATGTATATCGGCTAGTGACCGCAGTTAAAAAAGGTACTCAATACCTTAGAGTATAGACTTCTATTATCTTTTTAGAGAAATGACTTTTACAGGACTAGATCTGTTTCATTTGTAAGAAATCAACAGGTAAGACTTTCCTGATAATTTCTTATGAATGAAAGAATTCTAGTCCTGTAGAAGTCATTTATACAATAATAATTTTATATATATATATATATATTATATATATAATATAATTGGTGTTGGATGCTTCAAGTGTCCGCATGCGGTAGGCCGTATGAGCACTCGATGCACTCATAGAGCAGAGTATGATATCACAGAAAAAAGAGAATCAGTGTTGCGACGAAAGGAATTTATTGGACATATTACAATTGTTTCTCGGGCGACCAGTAGAATCGAAACGTATCCGAGGACCGCACGATTTCAGAGCCAGGTTTGATCACCACATCGATCGTGCCTCGAGCTGGTCGCCAGAGAAACAATTGTCATATGTCCAATAAATTCCTTACGTCGTAACACTGATTCTCTTTTTTTCTGTGATATATATAATATATATATATATATAATTGTTTCTACTTTAGGCACAAGGCCAGCAATTGTCCTAGTGTATTACTGGTACTTTATTTTAAAGATGAAAGGCAAAGTTAACCTCGGCGGGATTTGAACTCGGACCATAAAGGGCCGTAACTCTTTGCTGCAAAGCATGGCGCCCGACCCTCTACCGATACTGCCAATCCACCGCCATATATATATATATATATTATATATATATATTATATATATATAATATAGGAGGTGAGTTTTATTGTAGCACAATAAAGCAATACAAATATCGGATAAGTAGCACTCCACAGTTTATAGGACTGGAGTATAAATAATATAAGATCAAAAGATGGTTAAAAGAGTTCCAAGTATTTTATGAAATGCGCATAATAAAATACTTGGAACTCTTTTAGCCATCTTTTGATCTTATATTATAATATATGTAATATATATTTAATATATATATATAATATATAATATGAAAAATATGGGTGAGAAGAATACTGCTGGTTGCACATGGATAACATGTTATAAAATGAGTCCCTCATCACTGATTTACCAAACGATCATGGGTATTTCATCGCATTAAAAATCTTATACCTCACGTTGGAGCGATAATAACTAAAATAAGTTATCAGGACAATAGAAACGCGTAAAGCGAGTGAGACAAGTAAACAACACAGGGGGAAGCTAACCGAAGATGGAAATAAACACAAGCAACATAGTTATTCTTTCAGCATAAGCTGTGTGAATATATGTGCGAGTCAGCAACAGACCTTTCGCTAGTGAATCCGGTGTTAGAAAGAAGGAAAACCGTTTTCACAGCGAACGGGAGGAAGAAAGAAGGGGAGAAACATAATATATAATATATAATTGTTTCTACCTTTGGCACAAGGCCATCAAGTACCCAGTGTATTACTGGTACTTTATATTATCGCCCCCATAAGGATGAAAGGCAAAGTTAACCTCGGCGGGATTTGAACTCAGAATGGCAAGGGCCGTAACTCTATGCGTCAAAGCATGGCGTCCGACCCTCTACCGATACTGCCAATCCACGCCCTATATATAATATATATATAATATATAATATATCAATTCATAAGTAAAATATTTTCTCATGCAGTACGTAATTTGGTGAAGTGCAATTGTGGAAATGCATTTTCTTTTCCTGTTTAAGGTTTAGCAAATATTATAAACACTTCTCTTAAAGTATGTAATAGAAAACTATTCTTTTTGTCTATATTGATGAATTTCTTATTTGCATGTGTTTAAATATTTGTGTGTGTGCTATATTACGTTATATATATATATATATTGGGTGTGTGTGTGTGTAGATAGAGATTCCAACGCAAGAGTATGCTGACACAGACATCAGTATATGCACATATATGTGAGAGTATAACTATTTGTAATGTATAAACACAAACATACACATACACACACATTTCTGATCATACCTACATATGTGCATGTATATGTATATATATATATATATATATATATATATATATATATATATATATATATATAATACACACATATTATATATACGTGTATCTCTCTCTCTCTCTCTCTCTCTATATATATATATATATATATATATATATATATATATATATATATATATATATATATAACAAATATAACAAACACACACACTTACTCACACTTACATATATATATATAATAGTAATTTATATTTTTGTCATATTTAAATGGTAAGAACAAGTTGGGTTTTTTTTATTCCTTTTCTCTTTCAAGCTTTAAATGAAACCCATTTGGGTATTATTTGAATTTTAAATGAATATTTTCTCAAGGACCGATGGTTATCATTAAATTTTCTTTGAATTAGTTTTTATATATTTCCCCAATCATTTGAATTGATAATCTTGCAAACCATTAGCTTATCTTTTTTTGTTGTTCTTGTTGATGTTGTTATTCTTTTTGTTCATGTTGCTGCTGGTGATGCTGGTGGTGGGGTTTGTGTTGTTAGTGGTGGTGGTGGTTGTGGTGGTAGTGGTGGTGTGTTTTAATTTTATTTGATAAAAATTTGGGAAAAGAATTTAAGATAAAAAAATGCAGATGAATAATTAAATACCATTATAGAATCAACGAAACCAATGTTGTAAAAAAAAAAGAATTTATATATATATATATATATATATATATTGCTGACATATATATTTATATGTGTGTATATATATGTGTGTGTTTGTGTGTATATGTATATATATATATATGTCTGTGTGTATGTATATATGTGTGTATGTATATATATATGTTTTTATGTATGTATATATGAGTTTGACTATGTATATATATATGTGTGTAGGGGTGTGTGTGTGTATGTATATATATATATATATATATATATATATATATATATGTTTGTGTATATGTATGTACATTACTTTATTTTCTTCAACTCCTGATATAGATGTGCATTTAATTCCATTTCGTTTCATCCTCCCGGAATTATTGCAAGGACTTAACAAACATTAATAATAATAATAATAATAATAATAATAACAATAATAATAACAACAATAATAATATAAATAACAATAACAATAATAAATATAACAATAATAATAATAATAGAAATAATGATAAAGAAGCGGAAGAAGAATAAAAATAACGATAATAATAACGATAATATAATTAACAACAATGATAGTAATAATAATACGAATAATAATAATAATAAATTAAATTTGGAAATGAATAGATAAGTAAAAAGTAGCTGGGTGAGAAGTGGCTGCGGAAGGGCGGGAATTTAATTGCATGTAAAAGAAAAATACAAGAAAATTGTTTTAGGGTATTTTTTGTTCCAAATCTAAACATCAAGGTCCTCATTTAAGAGGTGAGGCAGCCATTCTGGTTTTTGGTTGGTGGTTTCGGGATTTTCGTTGAATTTGTTGAAAGGGAAAGAAAGGAAATGGAAGAGCTTTCTTTGATTTCTATTAACTTATTGTTTTCGTTCTTGTTATATATATATGTGTATATATATATATATATATATATATATTTGTGTGTGTGTGTGTGTGTATGTGTGTGTGTATGTATATATATATATATATATGGATGTGAGTGTTTGTGTGTATCTATATATTGATTTATATACACACATACACAGACCAATCATTCAAATACTTACATTCAGAAACAAACTTGAGTATATATATATATGTATGTATATTCGTATGTATGTATATACGTATGTATGTATGTATATACGCACACATGGATATATATGTATGACGTTATGTACAAATACCTATATATACACAAAATTACACAGACAGACAATTATGTTCATACAACTACATATAGCTACACATATCTATACACACACAAACTCATATCTATATACACACAAACTCATATCTATACACACAAACTCATATCTATATACACACACAAACTCATATCTATACACACACAAACTCATATCTATACACACAAACTCATATCTATACACACAAACACCTATCTATACACATAAACACATATCTATACATATGCACACATATCAATGCACCAAACACATATCCATACATATACACCCAGGCATATATCTATACACCCAAACACATATATATACACCCAAACACATATCTATATATATACACCCAAACACATATATATACACCCAAACACATATATATACACCTAAACACATATATATACACCCAAACATATATCTAGACACCCAAACATATATATATACACCCAAACATATATATATACACCCAAGCACATATCTATACACCCAAACACATATCTACACACCCAAACACCCATATATACACCCAAACACATATCTATACACAAACACATATCTATACACAAACACATATATATACACCCAAACACATATCTATACACCCAAACACCCATATATACACCCAAACACATATCTATACACAAACACATATATATACACCCAAACACATATCTATACACCCAAACACATATATATATACACCCAAACACATATCTATACACAAACACATATATATACACCCAAGCACATATCTACACACCCAAGCACATATATATATACACCCAAACACATATATATACACAAACACATATCTATACACCCAAGCACATATCTACACACCCAAACACAAATGTGTACACATACACCCAAACACATATCTATACACACAAACACATATATATATACACCCAAACACATATGTGTACACATGCACACAAACACATATATATACACCCAAACACATATCTATACACCCAAACACATATCTATACACCCAAACACATATCTATACACCCAAACACATATCTATATACCCAAACGTATATATATACACCCAAACACATATATATACACCCAAACATATATATATACACCCAAACACATATCTATACACACAAACACATATATATATATACACCCAAACACATATGTGTACACATGCACACAAACACATATATATACACCCAAACACATATCTATACACCCAAACACATATCTATACACCCAAACACATATCTATACACCCAAACACATATATATATATACACCCAAACACATATATATACACTCAAACACATATATATATACACCCAAACACCCATATATACACCCAAACACATATCTATACACCCAAACGCATATCTATATACCCAAACACATATATATACACCCAAGCACATATGTATACACACAAACACATATATATACACCCAAACAGAGAGAAAACTAGGGATCGTCTACACGCAGCCAAACATCACTCAAATAATTGTTTCTACTTTTGGCACAAGTCACCAATTACCCCAGCGCATTACTGGTGTTTTGTTTTATTGACCCCGTAAGGATGAAAGGCAAAGTTAACTTCGGTGGGATTCGAACTCAGACCATAAAGGGTCATAACTCTATGCTGCAAAGCATGGCGTCCGACCATCTATCGATACTGCCAATCCACCACAATTCACCATATTCTACCATCTTAAAACTGTATATATCTGCCATATAATTAAGTCGTCCTAAATATATGTCAGAAATTATGATACGATGGTCACGGTTAGAATGTCGATTAAAGGATGTACGTTGATTTTGTTTTGTTTTTCTACAAAATTATTTTGTAAATGTCACAAGAACGCAACATGTCCGAGAAACTACACGAAACTTATTCTACACGAAACTTATTCTACACGAAACCCACTCTAAACGAAACCATTCTACACGAAACCTATTCTACACGAAACCTATTCTACACGAAACCTATTCTACACGAAACTTATTCTACACGAAACCTATTCTATACGAAACCTATTCTACACGGAACCTTTTCTACAACCCTGGGGAAAATTTAAGTATTTTCCAAAATGCCGGAAATACAAGTATAACAAACCATTTACAAGAATTCCTTAACCCTTTAGCATTTAAACCAGTGATATCCGGCCAGAGTTCTCTCATCTCTTTCTGTTCAAACTGGCCATAACTGGCCACTCATACTGATGTTACGGTATTGTTCTCAAAATAAATAATATCAAAATCTCATAGATTCAATATTATGTGAGATAATTATGTGAGGTAAAGCCTTTACTGTGAACATGTAATAGTATATATAGAGTATTGTAAATGGTAAAGGGTTAAAGATAGACGGCATTATAGAAACAATAAATAAGGTGGTGGGATGGCAGTATCGGTAGGGTGTCGGACACTATGCTTTGTGGCATAGTGTCACGGCTCCTTACGTTCTGAGTTCAAATCCCGGCAGGTTAGCTTTGCCTTTCATCCTTACGGGTCGATAAAGTACCAGTAACACACTGGGGTCGATTTAATCGACTTTCCCCATCCCCAAATTTGTTGGATTTGTGCCTAAATCAGGAACCATTATAGAAACAACGGTAAAAATAGGAAGTACAATTATCATATCCTTCTAGAATGCATTAGCCCTATTGACACCAAATCGCTAGAAACTGCTCTGGATTTATGACGCAAAACTTCTCATTTTCAAATATTTATCTTTTTATTAAAACATTCCATCGTAATTTTATTTTAGAAATTTTTGTTAAGTAATATTCTAAATATCAGCTTGCTAATGAAAAACATATTTTCAAAATTAATTGCAACACATAGTCTCTTTAATAAAAAAAAAAATGTGACATAAACACAGCTTCAAACATTCATAGTAAGACTTGCATATGCTTATTGTACATAATCATATCGTATATACTTTTATACATACCTCTATTACTCTAAAACAGATGGGCAACCTGCGGCTCGCGAAGCTTTCTGAATGGTTCGCCTAAGTCATCAATCTTTCTGATTTTTTTACTCCAACTTTTCAGTCGTAATTTATCTTTCTATCATTTTTACGATCGAGGAAAACAATGTGTACGAATTCTGAAGAAACAAATCAAAACAACCCGAGTTACCGCCATTTTTATGTGGGCACGAATGTAAATTAGCGCTTGTGACCCACCTGGTGATGAGTCATATCTCATGCGGCTTGCGTATCGAAAAAGGTTGCCCATGCGTGCTCAAAAACAAGACTGGTGGTCTAAAAATCACCTTTATAGAACTAAAAGATGTGATCATTTGAGATGAAATTCACGGACCATTAATTCAAGAAACAATGGATCAGCCTCAAAACTAAACGCTGTAACACATCTTTGAATTAATCTCAGATCACATCAAACCATGTATCAAATACAACGATACCACAGATGACCGTCGTTTATAGGACACATGTTCCCACACTAAAAATGCAGGGTTTTAACATATAGAAAAAATACCGCCACATGAAGCACATTAATGTAATAAGCTATTTATACCATAATCGACTACTACTACCACTACACCGCTACTACTACTACTACTACTACTACTACTACACCACTACACCACTACCACTATCACCATTACTACTACTACTACACCACTATCACTTTCACCACCACTACTACTACTACTACCCCTATCACCACCGTCACTACCACTACTACTATTACCACTACACCGCTACCACACCACTACCACTATCACCACCACCACCACTACCACTACTAACAACTACTACCACTACCACCATCACCACCACCACTACACCATTACCACTATCGCCACCACCACCACTACTACTACCACTACCACTATCACCACCACTACTACTATTACTACTACCACCACCACTACCACTATCACCACTACACCACCACTACACCACCACTACACCACCACTAACACTACTACTATTACTACTAACACTACACCACTACTACCATCACCGCCACCACCACCACTACTACTAGTACTACTACTACTAACACTACTATCTTTATTTTCAATACACTCGTAGAATGTGTTACCTGCCAAATAACGATATATGCTGTAATATAGTTACGCCATTCTGTGTAATATTAGGTAATATTATATAGGTAGCAATAATTGTAATTGTTATCTATGTTGGTTGCATAAAGTTGATTCATACCTGAAAGTAATATATACCATCTCTAAGAATAGCATTATCTGAGAATTACAATATTATTGTAATTGATAGTTAAACAGTATTAATGTTATTCATGATATATATTTATGGCAAATATACAAAATTAGGTTTATCATTTATTTCATGTTTATTTTATTTTGTTTTCATTTAATTTAATTTAATAAATATTTTATTTTAGAACTTAGTATTCGTTTCAATATTTTGTATAAGCAACATAAAACTTGAAAAAAAAAACAATAACAACAAAAAAAAACAAAAACAGCAATAAAATAAAATATCAAAACCATTATTATTAATGTATTTTGTGAAACATAACAGGATATTAGCCTTATAGTAAAAATATATTTGTAGCATTCCTCGTCATATGACGGTTTAGCAGACTAGTGTATGTTATATAAAATATATATTGAGTTAAAAACTCACAATAGTCCTCTATAATTAAAATAGCTAGAAAAAATTCCGAGCCTTATAATACAGTAAGGAGAGACGAACATAGATATGTACCGTATTTCCCGGCGTCGAAGACGCTACTCTTTTCCTAAAATAAGTATAAAAAATCTACCATGCGTCCTGGAGGCCGAAGGTTGGCAGTATCGGTAGAGGGTCGGACGCCATGCTTTAACGCATAGAGTTACTGCCCTTGCCATTCTGAGTTCAAATCCCGCCGAGGTTAACTTTGCCTTTCATCCTTACGGGGTCGATAAAATAAAGTACCAGTAATGCACTGGGTAATTTGTTGGCCTTGTGCCAAAAGTAGAAACAATTATTTTTTTTCAAAGTTTTGGTTGTCAAAATTAGGGTGCGTCCTCAAGGACGAAGCGTCTTCGGTGCCGGGAAATACGGTAAGTATGTGTGTTCAAATCACAAGGGACAGAAACCGCCAGGATGAAGAAAATATTGACTAAAATAGTATGCTTCACAGAACTCAATCAAAAGGATAAATTGAGAAAAACGAACCTACCATGATAACTATCATGTACCCAGACACTTTACGGGTAGAACTGTTTCGCAAAGTTCAGTGAAGAGAATTACTGGGGTGGTGCTTTTTAATGGGTACCCACGGCAATATCCACCTCTCTACTAAGATTAATAGAAGACTAAATAACACATATGCGTTGAGAGAGAGAGAGAGAGAGAGAGAGAGAGAGAGAGACCCAC
>OZ024748.1:53324856-53334856 GCA_964016885.1 Eledone cirrhosa
CTGATGACTTCGTTTCAGGGTCGGATGCCATGCTTTCCAGCATAGAGTTACGCCCCTTTACGGTCTGAGTTCAAATCCCGCGGAAGTTAACTTTGCCTTTCATCCTTACTAGGTCGATAAAATAAAGTACCAGTAATGTACTGGAATAATTACTGGCCTTGCGCCAAAAGTAGAAACAATTATTGTTCGTCTAACTGACTAGTCTGTTCTGGAGAACTATCGAGTTGGGGATGATGGATAACTTCTAGAAATCCCTCGCTTGGCAATGCTGATTGAGTTGGGGTCCAGAACCCAGCGAAACTTAAGCCTCTGCTTATGTCACTGTTGTAATTATTCATATTAAACTCGTCCTATTCACTGAGTGCACTTACCCTTAGATATTTCTACCAAACCTTTTGCATTACTACCATGTTGTTTGTTTACTTTCCCCTTCCAATTCGCTCTGTCCCGATAACTTAATTTAGTTATCGCTCGCACTGATTTTAAGTATCTAGTCTTTAATGCGAAGAAATACCAATGATAATCAGCAGACTACTGGTGATGGACAGTCCTGTTTCTCGGTCTATTTTCATTCATATATATATATATATATATATATATATATATATTCCAATATGTCTACCTGAAGGTTTCTTTACAAGCTGATTATATAGAATAGTTAGCAGAAAGTAATGAAACACGTGTAGTTAATGTCTGTGTGTGGTAGAAAATATACCACATTTCATCTCTTAATCATCACCACCGGCAACACCATCACCACCACCACCACCATCACCCCTAACAACAGCAACACCATCACCACCACCACCAACACCCCCAACACCAGCAACACCATCACCACCACCACCATCACCCCCAACAACAGCAACACCATCACCACCACCACCACCATCACCCCCAACACCAGCAACACCATCATCACCTCCACCATCAACCCCAACACCAGCAACACCAGCACCACTAGCAACACCATCACCACCACCACCAACACCCCCAACAACAGCAACACCATCACCACCACCACCAACACCCCCAACACCAGCAACACCATCACCACCACCACCAACACCCCCAACACCAGCAACACCATCACCACCACCACCAACACCCCCAACACCAGCAACACCATCACCACCACCACCAACACCCCCAACACCAGCAACACCATCACCACCACCACCATCACCCCCAACACCACCACCAGCAACACCAGCATCACCATCACCATCACCACTACCACCATCACCCCCAACACCACCACCAGCAACACCAGCATCACCATCACCATCACCACCACCACCATCACCACCAACACCAGCGATGATGACAATAATGACGAGGATGAGGAAGGGGAGGAGGTTAAAAATTGACATTACCACACCCACGAGGCACTACCACCTCCAGCACTCCCACCACCACTTTCACTACCCCCGCAGCCACTACCACCAGCACCACTACTACAACCTCTACTACCACCAGCTGTACCACCAGCACCACTACTACAACCTCTACTACCTCCAGCTTAACCAGCACCACTACTACAACCACAACTACCACCACAACTACCACCACTACAACCACCACTACTACCACCACTACTACCACCACCACTACCACCACCACCACTACCACCACTACCACCACCACCACCACCACCACCACCACTACCACCACCACTACCACCACCACTAATACTCCACCACTACCACCACCACTACCACCACCACTAATACTCCACCACCACTACCACCACCACTAATACTCCACCACTACCACCACCACCACCACTACCACTAATACTCCACCACCACTACCACCACCACCACCACCACCACTAATACTCCACCACTACCACCACCACTACCACCACCACTAATACTCCACCACCACTACCACCACCACTACCACCACCACTAATACTCCACCACCACTACCACCACCACTAATACTCCACCACTACCACCACCACCACCACTACCACCATTACTACCTCCGGCAGTACCACCCATTAAGTCGTCACTACCTCGAGGCCATTTAAACTCATTTCCATAGTGTTAGTTTTCCTCGAAGTGAAACGAACTAATTATATTCCGGCAGAACAACAACAACAACAACATGACAACGACAACAACATGACAACGACAACAACAACTACAACATGACAACTACAACACTGTGACAACGATGAGAACAAAAAACTACAACTATAACATGACAATGACAACAACAAAGATATCAACAACAATGTGAAGATTAACAATAACATGACAATATTGACAATGTCACAACAACAACAATGTCACAACAACGTCACAACAACAATGTCACAACAACGTCACAACAACAATGTCACAACAATGTCACAACAACAACAACGTCACAACAATGTCACAACAACAATGTCACAACAACAACAATGTCACAACAACGTCACAACAACAATGTCACAACAATGTCACAACAACAACAATGTCACAACAACAACAACGTCACAACAATGTCACAACAACAACAATGTCACAACAACAACAACGTCACAACAATGTCACAACAACAATGTCACAACAACAACAATGTCACAACAACGTCACAACAACAATGTCACAACAACAACAATGTCACAACAACAATGATAACTGTAACTACAACAATATGGACAACAACAATAACTACAACAACAATAATAACTATAACAGCAACAACAACAATCTCGAGATTAACTACAACAACGACATTAACAATAACACCGACAATAACTACAACAATAAAGATAACAACAATATCAAATGATGATGGTTAAGACGATGGTTATGATGATGGTTATGATGATGGTTATGATGATGGTTATGACGATGGTTATGATAATGGTTATGACGGTAGTTATGGCGATGGTTATGACGATAGTTAGGATGATGGTTATGGCGATGGTTATGACGGTAGTTATGACGATGGTTATGACGGTAGTTATGATGATGGTTATGATGATGGTTATGACGATGGTTATGATGATGGTTATGACGATGGTTATGGCGATGGTTATGACGATGGTTATGATGATGGTTATGACGATGGTTATGGCGATGGTTATGATGATGGTTATGACGGTGGTTATGATGATGGTTATGATGATGGTTATGACGATGGTTATGACGGTAGTTATGATGATGGTTATGATGATGGTTATGACGATGGTTATGGCGATGGTTATGACGATGGTTATGGCGGTGGTTATGACGGTAGTTATGATGATGGTTATGATGATGGTTATGACGATGGTTATGGCGATGGTTATGATGATGGTTATGACGATGGTTATGGCGATGGTTATGACGATGGTTATGACGATGGTTATGGCGATGGTTATGACGATGGTTATGATGATGGTTATGACGATGGTTATGGCGATGGTTATGACGATGGTTATGATGATGGTTATGACGATGGTTATGGCGATGGTTATGGCGATGGTTATGACGGTAGTTATGATGATGGTTATGATGATGGTTATGACGATGGTTATGACGGTAGTTATGATGATGGTTATGATGATGGTTATGACGATGGTTATGGCGATGGTTATGACGATGGTTATGGCGATGGTTATGACGATGGTTATGATGATGGTTATGGCGATGGTTATGGCGATGGTTATGACGATGGTTATGATGATGGTTATGACGATGGTTATGGCGATGGTTATGGCGATGGTTATGATGATGGTTATGACGATGGTTATGGCGATGGTTATGACGATGGTTATGACGATGGTTATGACGATAACGATAGCAAAGAATGATGGGGACAATTTCTTATTCTGGCACAACACTTATTTGTATGGAATAATTGTGTCTATTTTTGGCACAAGGCCAGCAATTCCCCAGTGTATTACTGGTACTTTATTTTATTCATCCACGTAAGGATGAAAGGCAAAGCTAACTTCGGTGAGATTTGAACTCAGAACATAAAGGGACGTAACTCTATGCTGCCAAGCAGGGTGTCCGACCCTCTATCGATTCTGCCAATAACTGGCAGTATGGGTATGGATCTCCCTGGACTCAAGTCTTGCATCAGGTTGCCTGTGAACCTTCACAATATCGTAGAGATCATAGTTCACTGGTTCTCTTTGAACATGGCTGCGACTGTGACTCCTGAGACCAGATTTGCTCAAGCAAATTTTTCCACACTCAGGGCACTTCAATTATGCCGTTTGATCTTCTCGTGCTCTACGCGTCTGTCCGCAAAATTATGGACCCTATCATTCACCATTCCACGCCAAGTTTCTCTTTCAAGCGCCTCTATCTCCCAGTCGGCCACCATCAAACCAGTTTTTTCAATGAGTCCTTTACACAATCCTTGAATCGGAGCCTTAGATTGTGGGGTGGTCTCTTAGACTCACAAAGCTCGCCATACAAAAGTATATATATATATAGAGAGAGAGAGAGAAGTAGTTCCACAACAGTTAATTCACCATTTCCGAGAACAATTGTTTCCGGACCATCAGCTCGGTTTAAAAATATATATATATATATATATATATATATATATATTATAATTGAATATAAAAGAAAGACTAACACAGATATATACATATATGTGTTCAAATCGTAAGGGACCAGATTCGCTAAGGTGGAAAGAATACTAACTATAGACAATAGGGTTTGCCTGACTCAATTTAAGAATAAATCAAGGAAATAAATACAAACCGGAATTGTTGTAACTACCAATCACCCAGTACTTTTGGTACTGCTGTTTCGCAATATTAATTGTAAATAGGAATGCTATTGTCTATAGTTAGTATTCTTTTCACCTTAACGAATCTGGTCCCTTACGATTTCAACACATATATCTATATATCTGTGTTCGGCTTTCTTTTATATTCAATTATACTATACGGCTCGGAAAAATCTCTTTCCTAGAGCTATTTTATTGTAAGAGACTATTTTGAGTTTCTAACTCAATATATACCTTTGCTATATATGTATATATATATAACCAAAAGTTAAACAAGGTTCATTGATTAATCAATGAATATAGTTTTACAATAGATTAGAAGCACTCAACAACAACAAATTTTCTGGAGTTATTAATATTAATTCAAAATATTAATAAATGTAGACATTTACGTAATCAAAATTTATTTTATTATATATATTTCGGAGATACTGTGCTGTTTTTTCAGTACGTCCTCATCAGATAAAATACATAAATTGATGTATGACATACCTCAACTGTGCTGATTGTTCAATTCCCATCTTTTCTCAATCATCTCTAGTGTGTGACGTCATCACCCCTTCCTTCCTCAATCATCTCTAGTGCGTGACGTCATCACCCCTTCCTTCCTCAATCATCTCTAGTGCGTGACGTCATCACCCCTTTCTTCCTTCTACAATCATCGCTAGTGCGACGTCATCACCCCTTCCTTCCTCAGTCATCTCTAGTGTGTGAAGAAAGGACGGACGGAAGTCGTTCAGATTTATATATAGATGCCTTTGTTACGTCTCCTTTTCTGACTGGATTCATTCCATGTTCAAAACTTGCCTATGATTAACAATGTTCTCAAAACTGCTTCTGTTATTAGTATCGCTATTTAGCGGTGGATTGGCAGTATCGGTAGAGGGTCGGACGCCATGCTTTCCAGCATAGTTACGTCCCTTTACGATCTGAGTTCAAATCCCGCCGAGGTTGACTTTGCCTTTCATCCTTACGGGGTCGATAAAATAAAGTACCAGTAATGCACTGAGTAATTGCTGGCCTTGTGCCTAAAGTAGAAACAGTTATTAGTAACGCTATTTAAAATATTTTCGTTTGACAATATATATATATATGTGTGTGTGCTTGATGGTATTGTTGTGTCTGCTGCTGTGATTGTTGTTGACAAACATGTCATTTTAATAGTTCATACTTGTGAAATTGTCCATAAAACGACATTAACTTTTTTACTTTTAAAATGTGTGAGTTGTCTGGATGTAAAATATTTTTATTAATTTTGAATTTTGTTTGTTTTATGAGTAGCAGTGTTAATTTCGAAAACATTTTTCTCGTAGAAAGAAGTCGTCTCAATGTCGCGTAGCAATTTTAAAGGAATGTCAACAACCCCCAAAAAAACAAGACATTTTGCCCCAAACTTAGGGAACATCTTCTTCTTCTTCTTCTTCTTCTTCTTCTTCTTTCCGTTCTTTTTTTTTTCTTCTTCTTTTCTTCTTTTTCTTCTTCTTTTCCTTCTTCTTTCTTCTTCTTTTTCTTCTTTCCCTTCTTTTTTTCTTTTCTTTTTCTTTTTCTTTTTCTTTTTCTTTTTCTTTTTCTTTTTCTTTTCATTCTTTCCCTTCTTTTTTTCTTTTTTTCTTCTTTTCTTCTTCTTCTAATTGTGAGAACAAAGTACTCAGACACGCCTTCCAGGTGGTCCTGTCAGAAGCAACCGTTGCCAATTGATCCGGCTAGATCCCCAAGCGGGACCAACCGAGCTCATAGATGTTATCGAACCTTTTAGCTCGTGGCCAACCAGATATCCAACCGGTTAGCTTTACACCTAAAATCTGTCCTGTGATTCTTTCCTTGGACATTTTAATCATATGTCCGTAGTACCAGTGCTGTGATAATAATAATAATGAAATTATTGTGTACAGTGCTCAGGTGCACTACAACTCATCAACGGTGCATGTATAGTACATAGAATAATATACAAATGTCAGGGAAGTGAATAGTGTGTGAGTCATGAAATACATGTGTGAGTGTGTATGGAGGGGGAATATTAGATGTAGTGTTGACGAATCTCAGGAAGCATGGAGGCCTTAAAGGATGCAGAGTCTCGACAGCTAACAACTGGTGCAGGCAGTTGGTTCCATGCTTCAGCAACCCTGAGCGTGAAAAAATGTTTCCGAAAGTCATGGAGGCTGTGCTGTTTTCTGAGTTTGTTGGCATGCCCACGTGTGTTAGACACATGGAGATCAAAAAAGTACTCAGGGTTGTTGTTGGCAAGATGGTTAATAATTGTGTAGGTGTTTACCAAGTCAGTTGCCAGACGTCAGAGCTTCAATGTATCCATGCCCAGGGAAGCAAGGCGTCAGAGTATGGTAGATGCCTGATGGAGGGTATTCGCTTGGTTGCACGTCTCTGAACAGTTTCCAGGTGGTCAATGCTCTGAGCAAGATGGGGGTTCCAAACTGGTGATGCAAATTCTAAGTGTGGCGGCACCATAGCTATATACAGTGATCTCTTGATACGATGAAGTAATCGCTCCACTTGGAGTAATTCCCTGATCTGCAAGCCCCACAGTTGACTGAGTCACCTTACACTAGAGGTCCTTCGGAGTAAAGCCATGTTCAGCTACATTAGCCATCGAAGCACAAAGCAAAATTTCTTATTTCTTCTCTATCTACCAGGACTACAAGACAGGAGACAGAAATAAACACCAAATTATTAGAAAAACACTAAGAAATTGTAAATCTTATCAACAGTTACAAGTAAACACGTCTTGCCCAGGACAGATACAAAAATAATGATAATAATTATCAACAACACAATCATCATCATCATCATCATCATCATAAATAAAAAAACATTACCAATAACGCTGCTCTCATTATTATCATTATCATCAATGTCATCACCATTATCAGCATCATCATCACCAACATTATCATCATTGTCATCAGCATTATCAACACCATTATCGACACCATCATCACTAACATTATGATCATTATCATCATCATTATGATCATTATCATCATCATCATCACCATCGCTACCATTATCATCACCATCACCACCATCCTCACTATCATCACCATCGCCACCATTATCACCACCAGCATTATCATCACCATTATCACCACCACCATCATCACCACCATCGTCACCACCATTATCGACACCACCACCACTATCACCACCATCACCATCACCACTATCACCACCATCACCACCATCACCCCCACCTCCACCATCACCACCACCATCACCACCATCACCACCACCACCATCATCACCACCATTATCGACACCACCACCATCACCATCATCACCACTATCACCACTATCACCCCCACCCCCACCATCACCATCACCACCACCACCATCACCACCACCACCACCACCACCACCATCACCACCATCACCCCCACCCCCACCACCACCATCACCATCACCACTATCACCACCACCACCAACATCACCATCATCACCACCATCACCCCCCATCACCCCCACCCCCACCACCACCATCACCACTATCATCATCACCACCACCACTATCACCACCACCATCACCCCCACCAACACCACCACTATCACCACCACCACCACCACTATCACCACCACTATCACCACCACCACCATCACCATCACCACTATAACCACCACCACCACCACACGATCACTGACAATGGAATGACCTTCACCTTTCGTTATTTAAACAATTTATCTTTCCCCTCGCTCACCTCATTGCCCCCCTCCCACCCTCCCCCTCGCTCCTCCCCCACTATCACCACAACATCAAAATGTCGGTTATCTCAGCAAATTATCTGATACAAATCACAGCTAATTAGAAACTTAACAGTAATTAATTAGAAATTGGCAACAGTAGAGATTATGGGGAAATGTTAAGTTGCCAAGGAACAGTTAGCTAACGGCCAGGACTCACACTACAAATACACACTCACACACTTTATATATCTGTGTGTGTATATATATATATATATGTATGTATGTATGTATGTATGTATGTATATGTATGTATATGTATATATATATGTATATGTATATATGTATATGTAAATATATATATGTATATGTATATATATATGTATATGTATATGTAATAGGAACAAGTAAGACCCCGACGGCTGAGCTCAAGCCGTCGAAACGGCTTGAGCTCAGCCGTCGGGGTCTTACTTGTTCCTATTACCCACTCTACTACCCTAAGTATTGAGTACTTTGGTGCGTTATGGTCCACCTGGTTCCTTACCACATTTCCTTCGTTATGTATATGTATATATATATATATATATATATATATATGTATAAGTATATATATATGTATATATGTATATATATATATATATATGTATATATGTATATATATATATATATGTGTGTATATATGTATATATATATATATATATATGTATATATATGTATATATATATGTATATATATGTATGTATATATATGTATATATATATGTATATATATGTATATATATATATGTATATGTATATGTATATATATATATATGTATATATATATGTATATCTGTATATATATGTGTGTGAGTGTGTGTCTATGGGTAACTACAGTAAGTAAGGTACTCAATACATAGCAGAGTATAAATATTTAATATAGAAAGGTTTCTACAGGACTAGAACTGTTTCATTCGCTAGAAATGACCAGGAAGCCTCCTGTAGAAGCCTTTCTATATTAAATATATATATATATATATATATCTTAGTCTTAATATTCTTCCATGGAGCAGTAAGTACTCAGCAACGGGCACGATCAGCGGCAACTTTTTCGAGACATAAATATATATATATACACACGTAAACACCCATATATACAAATAATCTCTATGTCTTGGCGAGGCAAATATGTTTCGTTAGTGAGTTCTAATGATGTTAAAGTACGTCTGTTATCTTCAACGACAAGATCTACATCTACCGACATAGTATTTACTTTTCAAACATTTGGTTTTATATATCTGGAATTGTCTTACTCCTGTTTGGTTTTAACTTTTAATCACCTCTAGATGATATATTGGGGAGTGGGGGGGTCTTCTGATTACAAGGATAATCCCAGTGAATCAAAGTTTTTCAACACACTGGATTACAACGAGAAAGTATTTTAACAAATGTCTGCTTAGGTCAGTGCTGACCAGAACGTAAACAACAATAGCAACTACAAAATTTTCTAATTGCTATTCATTCATTTAGTTACGATTGGGTGGTATTTAAAAAAAATATTTGAAAAGTATTGCACCAGAATATCAGACTTATTTATTTAA
>OZ024748.1:53342356-53352356 GCA_964016885.1 Eledone cirrhosa
TAAAGTACCAGTAACGTACTAGGGTCGATTTATTCAACTTTCCCCTCCCCAAAATTACTGGCCTTGTACCTAATGTAGAAACTATTATTACAAGTAATCCTCAGTTCTCTCCCCCTATTGGGGATATTTCCTTTGTTTTCATTTTTTTGTTACATCCTTTGTTTTTTCCTTTTTTTTTTTACAGGCAGAAACCCATATTTGTACTGTCCTATGCTGTCCTTAATGTATTTTTTTGTAAGCCCTTTGTGGTTAATAAAGAAATTATCATCAATAGTAGTAGTAGTAGTAGTAGTAGTAGTAGTATCATTAATGTAGCTGTTGCAGGGATTGACTGACCCACATATGACAGCTGTCACTACCTTAAAACAATCACTACCACTACTAGTTCTTATAACCACTGTTTCTCAGCAACTTCAGAATGTCTGTAATTATTTCAAACTAAGTGTTTATCATGATTAGGAACAGATTAAAAGACTAATCCTTTATAAGCTGTTTCTGCCACAACCCATCCTATATAGGACTTTGAACCTTTTGGTTCCAACAAATCTGCAACTGCCCCTAATTGTATGCTATAAAACTAATCATTTTAAAATTGATATTTATTTTAAGTTCAAATTATTTTATATCTCTTTCAAAATGTTTAACCCTTTTGTTGCAATATTTCTAATGAAATACATTGTCTATATGTATCAATTAATTTTAGTTTTCAATGTTCATATTTATATTAAGAATTCACATAATTTTATTTCAGAAACTTTTAAGAAATGTTTCAAACATCTGCTAGCCCAGGGGTCACAAACTCAAGGACTGAAAATGGTCATTACATCTTGGGGGAGAGGCCCAGTGAACCAAAAGTGACATGAGGTGGTGGGGCATAATTTTCACTTATTATAATGCTAAAATGTAATACAGCTGATAGGTTGTTATTTATTTGATACTTAGTACTGATGCTGATGCTGGTGTTAGAGTATGGAAGGGGCAAGGGACAAATTATTAAGTTTTAAGAAAATATTAGTAACAAAAATTGTTCTGCCACAGGCCATAGAAAAGTAATTTAACCCTTTAGCATTCACATTACTCTATATATACTATTATATTTTCATGGTAAAGTCTTTACCTTACATAATATCTCGCATAATATCGAATCTATGACATTTTGAAAGTATTTATTTTGAGAACAATACCTTAACATCAGTTTGAGTGACCAGTTACAGCCAGTTTCAACAGAAAAAGGTAGAGAATTCTGGCCGGTTTGAACATTAAAGGGTTAAGGACCACATGTCTGTGACCTTTGCTCTTAGTCAATTAAAAAGTTTATTTATTTCATTAAATTCTTCAGATTTTTAGAATTTAATGATAATATATTTCATTAAAAATATGATAACAAAAGAGTTAAACATTTTGAAAGACTGGTTTGTGCTGGTGAATTTCAAAAGTAATATAAAATAATTTGAACTTAAAATATATTAATATCAATTTTAAATTATTTCTATTGACTATTGTTGTCTGGGCTATTTACTAATAACCACACCTCATTAATTTATTTGAATCCTCCTAGTTACTATATTATTCTTTAAGAAATGTTCCAAACCTCAGCTTAATAAGGAAAAATTTAGTTTTCTTACTGAATTCTTGTAAACTGTTGGTTATTTTCAAAGTTAATTGAAACCTTAGCAATGTAGTTCATTAGAAATATGTTAACAAAAGAATTCAAATAGAAATAGAAGCTTCACCATAACATTGTCTACATAATATAGTCTAATATTGCTGGCACTGGGTAATTGCTGGGCCAGCAATTACCCAGTGCATTACTGGTACTTTATTTTATCGACCCCGTAAGGATGAAAGGCAAAGTTAACCAGTCTAATAATTGGACGTAAAACCCACTGAATGGAAAAGCTTCAGTTTCATTTCCAAACTTCAGTCACCATCATACAAACATACTTCCTTTGTTAACATTAAAGTGAAGAAGACCATAAAAATTGAGATAAACATCCCTGAACCAACATAGAAACTTCTACATGGTTGCTCACCATGCTAGAAATAGCTACCAAATTAACCCTCAAATCTCTTCCCCTCTATTTGTGTTGGGATAATCTGTTTAATCACTCCCATACCTTATGTAGAGCTCATTTGAACCAGACACATTACATAATGGAGTTGTAGATAACACTAAACAAAACACAATAGAGTCAACCTAGAAAGACTTTGGAAGACCTTAAAAAGACAACATACGGCTTTGTCATAGAATTGAACCCATGGCCTAATGATAATGAGCCTAACACTGTAACTACTAGGCCACCTGCCTTCACATGACAATATAAGGGCTCCTTGATTGGGTATGGTATGGTATGATATGGGGTGGTTGTGTTGTTGGGACAAGGTAATCAGTGACAAAGAGATGAATATGTTGAGAAATTATATATATATATATATATATATCATCATCATCATCATTGTTTAATGCCCATTTTCCATGCTAGCATGGATAGAACGGGTTGACCTTTTGGGAGAGAATCAGGTCAGATTGCTCACTCGGGGCTGATTTGGGTTTGGTTTCTACAGCTGGATGCCCTTCCTAATGCCAACCACATTTATAGTGTGGACTGGGCACTTTTGTCATGTTCCCAACACAACAAATATATATATATATATATATATATATATATATATATATATATATATATATATATATATAGTAATAATAATAAATTTGAAGACTAAAATCCAAAGAGGGCTCGATAAGGATAAATATATATCAAATATATAAGAACCGTAGAGCAAATATTTATTAAAATATATATATATATATATAGAGAGAGAGAGAGATCAGAATAGAACCATTTTAAAACTAGTTAGACTATTACTCAACAGAGTACCCAATACCTGGGGTTGTAGAGTATGGCTATATTATAAAGAGTCATGACCTGATGGCTGATCTCTTGCCATTTCAAGAGCTAGTTCTAGAGGGCTGTTGAAATGATAAGAGCTCAACCGTCAGGTCCCAACTTTTTATAATATATATATACAATTGAAGCCCGGCATTTGTGGGGGTTACGTTACTAGAACACCTGCGAAGAGTGAAAAACTGCGAATATTGTATTTGGTTCATAAAAATTCCTATAAACATCAAAATATAACGTAAAATATAATAAAAAAAGATGAAGCGTCTTATGAGAGGGGCGTCCAATAGGCCAGCAAATACAGTAATAATTATTAGTTAGGTTCTAAGGAAAATTCTGCGAATAACTAGGACCACGAATGGCAGGGGTACACTGTATATAGATACAGAGAGAAAGGAGAGAGAGATAGGGAGAGATGAATAATAATAATATAATAATAATAATAATGAAATTATTGTGTACAGTGCTCAGGTGCACTACAACTCATCAAAGGTGCATGTATAGTACCTAGAATAATGTACAAATGTCAGGAAAATGAACAGCGTATGAGTCATGATATAATAATAATAATAATAATAATAATAATGAAATATTGTGTATAGTGCCCAGGTGCACCACAACTCGTCAAAGAGTGCATGTACAGTACATAGGGCAATGCACAAACATTAGGAAAATGAACAGTGCACGAGTCATGATACACACATGTGTGCATGTGTATGGAAGGGGTACATCAGGTGTAGTTTTGGCGTATTTCGGGAAGCATGAGTGTCTTAAAGGATGCAGTGTCTCGGCAGCTAACAACTGACGCAGGCAGTTAGGAGGTGACCACCTCGCAGGATATTCCCTTCTCAAAAATTTATATATCTAATCATGTAGACATTTGTATGAATAAAGTTATATATAGATATATTTTATCTGAGTTTTTAAATCTATTCTTGCCATTCTTTCTCTCCACATACTCTCTCTTCTCCTCATTATTCTGTGTATGTATGTGTGTATGTATACATATGAATCTTGTTATATATCTATGTATAGATGTGTGTATGTGCATATATATATATATAGGTATAGATGTGTGTATGTGCATATATATATATATATAGATGTGTGTATGTATATATATATATATATATACATATATATATACATACATATGTGTATATATATATTTATATATATATATATACATATGTGTATATATATATATATACATATGTGTATATATATATATATATATATAAATGTATATATACATATGTGTATATATATATATATATGTATGTGTATATATATATATACATACATATATCATCATCATCATCATCATCATATCTTTATACGCATGAAAACACAAAGACAAGATCCCATAACATCAACACATACAAATACACTAGATACTATCCAGTACACCACACACACACACACTTACATACCACACACATATACATCAGCCACCCCCATTATACCCACTCCACATACCACACATTTATATCACACCTATCACATACTTCACACACTAACACACATATGTCAGACACACACTTCCTATCCCATCCACACACACACATGCCTGCGCAAACACATACATGCAAACACACACATATTACACACAGCCATCACAAATACCATACACTTTTTACACACACACATATCACATACTCACACACATATTTTATACCCATCACACACATCACATACACACACACATATTACATACACACACACATATCACATACTCATTACAGAACCCCCCCCCATACACACACACCCACCATACAGTATATATTACACACTATCACACATACCACATATTCACACATATTTTATACTCATTACCGACAGCCCATACACACTCACACACACATCTTCACACACTCACACATCTTCACATACTCACACACACATCTTCACACACTTACACACACATCCACACACACTCCCACACACATCCACATACACACACACACATTAACACACACACACTATATACATATATATTACACACACACACTCTCTCACACATACACACACACATTAACACACAGACACTATATACATATATATTACACACCAATTATACATCCCACATAGTCACACATTCACACATACATCAGACAGCACACATACATACATACATACATACATACATACATACATACATACATACATACATACATACATCACACATTCACACATACATCACAGACAGCATATATACATACATACATACATACATCACGCATTCACACATACATCACAGACAGCACACATACATACATACATCACACATTCACACATACATCACACACACACATACATACATACATACATCACACATTCACACATACATCACAGACAGCACACACACATACATACATACATACATACATACATCGCAGATTCACACATACATCACACACACACATACATACATACATACATCACACATTCACACATACATCACTGACAGCACACATACATACATACATACATCACGCATTCACACATACATCACACATTCACACATACATACATACATCACACATTCACACATACATCACAGACAGCACACATACATACATACATCACACATTCACACATACATCACACACACACATACATACATACATATATCACACATTCACACATACATCACAGACAGCACACATACATACATACATCACACATTCACACATACATCACAGACAGCATACATACATACATACATACATCACGCATTCACACATACATCACACATTCACACATACATACATACATCACACATTCACACATACATCACAGACAGCACACATACATACATACATACATCACACATTCACACATACATCACAGACAGCATACATACATACATACATACATCACACATTCACACATACATCACAGACAGCATACATACATACATACATACATCACACATTCACACATACATCACAGACAGCATACATACATACATATATCACGCATTCACACATACATCACTGACAGCATACATACATACATACATACATCACACATTCACACATACATCACAGACAGCACACATACATACATACATCACACATTCACACATACATAACAGACAGCATACATACATACATACATACATCACACATTCACACATACATCACAGACAGCATACATACATACATACATACATCACACATCCACACATACATCACACACACACATACATACATACATCACACATTCACACATACATCACACACACACATACATACATACATACATCACGCATTCACACATACATCACAGACAGCACACACACATACATACATACATACATACATACATCGCAGATTCACACATACATCACACACACATACATACATACATACATCACACATTCACACATACATCACTGACAGCACACATACATACATACATACATCACACATTCACACATACATCACAGACAGCACACATACATACATACATACATCACACATTCACACATACATCACAGACAGCATACATACATACATACATACATCACACATTCACACATACATCACAGACAGCATACATACATACATACATCACGCATTCACACATACATCACAGACAGCATACATACATACATACATACATCACACATTCACACATACATCACAGACAGCATACATACATACATACATACATCACACATTCACACATACATCACAGACAGCATACATACATACATACATACATCACACATTCACACATACATCACACACACACATACATACATACATACATCACGCATTCACACATACATCACAGACAGCATACATACATACATACATACATCACACATTCACACATACATCACACACACACATACATACATACATACATCACACATTCACACATACATCACAGACAGCATACATACATACATACATACATCACACATTCACACATACATCACACACACACATACATACATACATACATCACGCATTCACACATACATCACAGACAGCATACATACATACATACATACATATATACATATATCACACATTCACACATACATCACAGACAGCATACATACATACATACATACATCACACATTCACACATACATCACAGACAGCATACATACATACATACATACATCACACATTCACACATACATCACACACACACATACATACATACATACATACATACATCACACATTCACACATACATCACACACACACATACATACATACATACATCACGCATTCACACATACATCACTGACAGCATACATACATACATACATCACACATTCACACATACATCACTGACAGCATACATACATACATACATCACACATTCACACATACATCACTGACAGCATACATACATACATACATACATCACACATTCACACCCTCCTCACATATATATTACAAATACCTCCTCCACCCCCACCGATATATATATATTACCCGAAGTCACCGACACCCGCATATATATATATCACATTCTACCTTCCACCCTTTTATATGTATATATATATATATATATATATATATATATATATATATATATATACTGCTATATATTTATATATACGTGTATATGTATTAATGTATATATATATATATATATATATATATATATACATATATACTGCTATATATTTATATATATATATATACAAATATATAAGTATATATACAAATATATATGTATATATATATACAAATATATATATACATATATATATATATATACAAATATATAAGTATATATACAAATATATACGTATATATATATACAAATATATATATACATATATATATATGTATATACATATATATATATATATATATACAAATATATAAGTATATATACAAATATATACGTATATATATATACAAATATATATATACATATATATATATGTATATACATATATATATATATATATATACAAATATATATATATATAACATCATCCTCTCCAACCCATACACACATATATTAGGCTGTTCCCTTCAACATACATACAATATGTATATATATATAAACCAGTTCCATCCAACACACACACCTCCCCTGCCCCTCTCTCTCTACCCACGTACCCCCACCTCTACACACACACACACATACCCCCTCCCCTCCCCTTACACCACCACCCCCTACACACATATCTACATATTTGATTTACAAATCAACTTGAAAGGATTAATGTTTCTCGACAGATTCTATAATTAATCCCACCATGTTGATTGAAGTAATTTCTAACTGATACTTCCTTTCATACCACAAACACCTCCACTACCACCATATCCACTAGCACTGACACCAACACCACCTCAACCACTACCACTGACACTACCACCGACTCCAACACCACCACCACTGACAACAGCGATATCACCATTACTCATTAATTTTTCTTTCCCACTTCTACCACACTACCCATTAATTTTTATGTACCACCACCACTACCCATTAATTTTTTTTATACCACTACCCATTATTTTTTCTGTACAACCACCACTACCCATTAATTGTGCTATACCACCACCACTACCCATTATTTTGTTTTATACCACTACCCATTATTTTTCTGTACCACCACCACTACCCATTAATTGTTCTATACCACCACTACCCATTAATTTTTTTATACCACTACCCATTATTTTTTCTGTACCACCACCACTACCCATTAATTGTCCTATGCCACCACCACTACCCATTAATTTTTATGTACCACCACCACTACCCATTAATTGTCCTATGCCACCACCACTAGCCATTAATTTTTCTATACCACCACCACTACCCATTAAATTTACCAAAAACAGAACTACCACGCATTGATATTACCATGCAACATGACCACCACACATCAATATTACCATACCAGCATCACGATACCATCATCACCATACCACCATCACCACTACCATACAATAATTTTCATAAACCATTGTCACAACCACCATACACAATTTTACTATACCACACCACCATCACCACTAGGATACACTAACTTTACTTTACCATTGTCACCGCCATTACCCCTACCACACAATAATTTTACTATACCATTGTCACCGTTACCACTACCGCCACCACCACCACTACCACCACCACCACCACCACCACCACGACCACCACCACCACCACCACCACCACCACCACCACCATCACCACCACCACCACAGTCACATGCCACTACTACCATTTTGTAACCAATGAAGGATTCTCTGTGTGCCTGACTTAGCTGTTGCAATTCTCTAAAATCTCACTCCCCATCTTATAAAAAGGGTGAATAATGTGGTTCTGGGGTACCTACAAATAGAAAAAGGATGAGATGGTCATGGCTGGAATGCTTTTGATCGTAGGTCAGCTCAATCAGGGCTGAAGTGGTGAAGGGTTCAACAATGAACACCATCTTAACTAATAACAACAGTAATTTGTTGGGGGTAGGCAAAGTACTTCGCCACTTGTCTTGGTAATGAGTCAGCTGTGGGGATTTAAAGTTATATGCCTGTCTCAAGCATGAAGACTCATCAGGCTGATGCTTATCCTGGTTTCTGTGGCATGAACCCTCTAGGTGCTGTGGGTGACAGATGTCACTGATAGGGTGATCTCCTCTTAATACATAATACAGTGTCAAGGGAAGCAATTCATAAAAAAATTCAGCCCTCTAAAGATTAAGAGACTGAGAGTACAAGTCTTCTCCCTGGACAGGATATCAGTCCATCCCAGGGTTCTATGGCTCCACTTGGTCAGGAATGACCATGGTTTTGCACCTAGAAAGTTTCCCTCCGAGGCACAAGCCTGGGCAAGGTTTGCCTTGTGGAAGACCAGTAGTCACCCATGCGTACCAGACTCCCCTCTCCATGCCACCAATGTTGTCCAAGGGAAAGGCAATGACCGATACAGCTTGGCACCAGTGACTCATTTCTACAGCTGAGAAGCTGGAGCAACGTGAAATAAAGTGTCTTGCTCAAGAACACAACGCATCACCCGGTCCAAGAATTGAACTCACAACCTCTCAATTGCAAGCCCAATGCTTTAACCACTAAGCCATGCACCTTCACCAGTTAAACCCCAGCTAT
>OZ024748.1:53357356-53387356 GCA_964016885.1 Eledone cirrhosa
AGTTCTTTCGTCACTCATTCTCTGACCTCATCAGTGACCAGGGATTCTTCTCTTTGTTTTGTGCCTCTCTTTTGTACTGTCCTAAGCCATCTTGTTTTTGTGTGTGTTGTGTGCTTAGTTTGTGCATGTGTTACATCCGGGTGTCTGTGTGTGTTTTTATTTGTTTATTTATTTGTTTATTTATTTGTTTATTTATTTGTTTATTTATTTGTTTATTTATTTGTTTATTTATTTGTTTATTTATATGTTACTGGTTGCTTGTTTGTTCTATGTGTGTGTATGTGTGGGTGTTTTCATTTTGTCCTTAATTGTAAGTTGTGATGTTGCTATTCCATTCATGTTTTCTATTTAATTTTGGTTGGAGTTCATTTATGTTTATTGCCTCTGTGATTTGTCTAAATATTTTCCTATTACCCACTCTACTACCCTAAATATTGAGTACTCTGGCTGGCGCGTTATGGTCCATCTGGTTCCTTACCACAACTCCTTCATTATATATGTATATATATAGACACTTCTCAACTATAGAATGAGGTTAAGTAATGTACTTTACTTTAACTTGATGTCTCCTGTGAGTTTAGACAAGAAAAAATTATATATCTTTTTTGTTGTTCTCGTTGTTGTTGTTGTTGTTGCTGTTGTTTTTGTTTGTTTTTTCTGTCTTTTGATAATTGAAAAACAAAATCTTTAAAAAAAAGGGGTTTTTTTTTGTTCCTTCACCAACATTTCTATGTAAACCTTCAGAGGTACCCTTCCTCATCATCATCATCATCATTGTCATCAACAATTGTCAACATCTTGTTCATCATCATCATCACCATCATTGTTATGATCATTATTATCAATATCTTATCCTTCATCATCATTCACAATGATGATGATGATTATCATCATCATCTCCTTATTCTTATCATCTGATATTCCCCATCACCATCATCATCATTACCACAACCACTACCACTACCATCATCATCATCACCACTACCACTACCACCACCACCATCATCATCACTACCACAACCACTACCACTACCATCATCATCATCACCACTACCACTACCACCACCACCATCATCATCACTACCACAACCACTACCACCACGATCAATCATCACCACCACAACAATAACCATCATCATCACCACTACCACAACCACTACCACCACCACCACCACCATCATCATCATCATCATCATCACTACCACAACCACTACCACCACCATCATCATCATCACCACAACAACAACCATCATCATCATCATCATCACTACCACAACCACTACCACCACCATCATCATCATCACCACTACCACCACCACCACCATCATCATCACCACCACCACAACCACTACCAATATCATCACCACCACCACCACCCACAACCACTATCATCATCATCATCATCACCACTACCACCACCATCACTGCAACCACCACCATCATCATCATGTTGGTTGTATAGTGATATTGGTAGTGATGGTATAGTGGTATTGGTGTTGGTAATGGTGGTGGTGTTAATGGTATAGTGGTATTGGTGGTGGTGGTGTTGATTGTAATGTTAATGGTATAGTGGGTATTGGTGGTGGTGGTGTTGATTGTAATGTTAATGGTATAGTGGGTATTGGTGGTGGTGGTGGTGTTAACGGTATAGTGGTATTGGTGGTGGAGATGGTGGTGGTGTTAATGGTATAGTGGTATTGGTGGTGGTGGTGTTGATTGTAATGTTAATGGTATAGTGGGTATTGGTGGTGGTGGTGGTGTTAACGGTATAGTGGTATTGGTGGTGGAGATGGTGGTGGTGTTAATGGTATAGTGGTATTGGTGGTGGTGGTGTTGATTGTAATGTTAATGGTATAGTGGGTATTGTTGGTGGTGGTGGTGTTAACGGTATAGTGGTATTGGTGGTGGAGATGGTGGTGGTGTTAATGGTATAGTGGTATTGGTGGTGGTGGTGTTGATTGTAATGTTAATGGTATAGTGGGTATTGGTGGTGGTGGTGGTGTTAACGGTATAGTGGTATTGGTGGTGGAGATGGTGGTGGTGTTAATGGTATAGTGGTATTGGTGGTGGTGGTGTTGATTGTAATGTTAATGGTATAGTGGGTATTGGTGGTGGTGGTGGTGTTAACGGTATAGTGGTATTGGTGGTGGAGATGGTGGTGGTGTTAATGGTATAGTGGTATTGGTGGTGGTGGTGTTGATTGTAATGTTAATGGTATAGTGGGTATTGTTGGTGGTGGTGGTGTTAACGGTATAGTGGTATTGGTGGTGGAGATGGTGGTGGTGTTAATGGTATAGTGGTATTGGTGGTGGTGGTGTTGATTGTAATGTTAATGGTATAGTGGGTATTGGTGGTGGTGGTGGTGTTAACGGTATAGTGGTATTGGTGGTGGAGATGGTGGTGGTGTTAATGGTATAGTGGTATTGGTGGTGGTGGTGTTGATTGTAATGTTAATGGTATAGTGGGTATTGGTGGTGGTGGTGGTGTTAACGGTATAGTGGTATTGGTGGTGGAGATGGTGGTGGTGTTAATGGTATAGTGGTATTGGTGGTGGTGGTGTTGATTGTAATGTTAATGGTATAGTGGGTATTGGTGGTGGTGGTGGTGTTAACGGTATAGTGGTATTGGTGGTGGAGATGGTGGTGGTGTTAATGGTATAGTGGTATTGGTAGTGATGGTGGTTGTAGGTGGTAATTGTAGCATCGATGGTAGGTGGTGGTGGTGGTGATTGTAGCATCGATGGTGGTGGTGGTGGTGATTGTAGCATCAATGGTGGTGGTGGTGGTGGTGATTGTAACATCGATGGTGGTGGTGGTGGTGGTGGTGATGATTGTAGCATCAATGGTGGTGGTGGTGATTGTAGCATCGATGGTGGTGGTGGTGGTGGTGGTGATTGTAGCATCGATGGTGGTGGTGGTGGTGGTAGCTGTGAAGGTGGAGGTATTTGTAGTATTAACGGTACAGTAGTCTAAATAGTAAGGGGGATTGTAATATTAATTGTATGATAGTATAGGTGGTGGTGGTAGTGGTGGTGGTGGTACTAATGGGATGATAGTATTGGTGATGGTATTTATTATGGTATTAATAGTATACTTACATTTGTAGCGGTGATGGTGATGATGGTGTTGGTAGTGGTGGTGGTGTTTACACTATTAGTGTGATGGTGGTGTTGGTGTTGGTAGTAGGGGTGGTGGTGTTGGTAGTGGTGGTGGTGTTTACACTATTAGTGTGATGGTGGTGTTGGTGTTGGTAGTGGTGGTGGTGGTGTTGGTAGTGGTGGTGGTGTTTACACTATTAGTGTGATGGTGGTGTTGGTGTTGGTAGTGGTGGTGGTGGTGTTGGTAGTGGTGGTGGTGTTTACACTATTAGTGTGATGGTGGTGTTGGTGTTGGTAGTGGTGGTGGTGGTGTTGGTAGTGGTGGTGGTGTTTACACTATTAGTGTGATGGTGGTGGTGGTGTTGGTGGTAGTGGTGGTGGTGGTGGTGTTTACACTATTAGTGTGATGATGGTGATGGTGTTGGTAGTAGGGGTGGTGTTTACACTATTAGTGTGATGGTGATGGTGGTGGTGGTGCTATCTCGTTGGCAAGTGATAGTGGGGATCTTGATTATTCTAACATTAATGGTGTGATGGTATTGGTGCTGGTTCTGGTGAGGCTTGCATTATTAATGTTCTGATGACAATGATGATGATGATGGTGGTGGTGGTGATAGTGGTGACGATGATGGTGGTGATGGTGAGGATGATGGTGGTGGTGGTGATGGTGGTGAGGATGATGGTATTGGTGCTGGTTCTGGTGAGGATTGCATTATTAATGTTCTGATGACAATGATGGTTGTGGTGATAGTGGTGATGGTGATGGTGAGGCTGATGATGGTGGTGATGGTGAGGGTGGTGGTGGTGGTGGGTTTTTAGTGATAGTGGGGGATGTTGATTATAACAATGTTAATTGTGTGATGGTATTAGTGGTAGGGGTAGTAGGGATGGAGGCAGTGGTGATGGGGGTTGCAGCGTTAATGTTATGAAAACATTTGTGGGAGGGGGTGATGGTAGAGATGGTGATTATTGCAGTATTAATGGTACAATGGTAATGAAAGCATAAAAACTATAAAGGAAAACTATAATGACATGATATAACAACAACAAAACAAATTAAGATTTCCTCGTAATTTTCTTTTAAAATCCCCAAATGTTGTAAATGGGTCTCACCCCCCACCCACCCACCACACACACCTATCTGCCCCCCCCCCCCCCCTACACACACACACACACTTACAGACATACACAGTTTTTTCTTTCATGGTAAGTATAAAATTATTTCTGACATTGACACACAAGCAGAAATTAATGAGTAACAGTGGTGTTATAATTAATTTATTCAAACCCACAATATGTCACTGGTAGTTATTTTAATGTTCCTTGAAGAATGACAAGAAGAGGTGCTGAATCTTAACCAACCCCCACACCAAATATCTCACCATTCCTATTCCATTCTATTTGAACTTAACCCCTTTGAAACCAAACTGCCTGAAACTGCTGCTAATTCTGTCATACAAAACTATTTACTTTAAAGTGTTTATATTTATCTAAAAACCTTCCATCATAATTTTGTATAGGAGCCTTTGTTAAGTGATGTTCCAAACACCAACAGTGTCTTTCATTAGAAATATGGTAATGAAAGGGTTAAAGTGTTTATATCTATCTAAAAACCTTCCATCATAATTTTATGTAAGAACCTGTGTTAAGTTATGTTCCAAACACCAACAGTGTCTTTCATTAGAAATATGGTAATGAAAGGGTTAAAGTGTTTATATTTATCTAAAAACCCTCTATCATAATTTTATGTAGGAACCTTTGTTAAGTTATGTTCCAAATTCTAGGTTCATAATGATAAAGTTAAATATGTTTCTAAATCACTCCAAATTGTTGATTATTTTCAAAGTTATTTGGAAATTGTAGGCTGTGAATTTCATTTGAAGTATGGTAATGAAAGGCTTAGAATTTCAAGGGACAAACTCACAGACACCAAACCTATAAAATATCGGGCATGGGGTTGAGTTAACAAGAGAACCTATATGTGGTTATACCAATTACCTGAAGTAACATCCAAAACTTCCTCAAATCTAGACCTAGCATCTTAGCATCTTAACTCTTTTCTGACCGTATTTCTAATGAAATATACTTTGTTTCAATTAATTAATGAAGAATTTTAAGAGATTAACTAAGATTAATAATTGTTTCATTACTAAGGTAATAACTTGCCATATAATTTTTATATAAAATTATCTTGGAAGATATATAATTTAATAGAAACCCTTTAAAATGGGTGTTTCTTTTTTTTTTTTTTTTTTTGTTTCATAGAATCAGAAGTGGTTTTGGATGGGTTTGGTTTTGAAAAGGTTAAAGGAAAATAAGATAAGATAATCCAGTAAACAGTAGGTTTCAAATAAATTAATGAGGGATGGTTATTTGTAAATAGCCCAGACAACAATAGAAATAATTTAAAATTGATATTAATATATTTTCAGTTCAAATTATTTTATATTACTTTTGAAATTCATCAGCTCAAACCAGTTTATATCTCTTTCAAAATGTCTAACCTTTTTGTTATCATATTTTTAATGAAATATACTGTCTATATATATCAATTAATTCTAAAAATCTGAAGAGTTTAATGAAATAAATAAACTTTTTAATTGACTAAGTCAAAGGTCACAGACATGTGGTCCTTAAATTACTTTTCTAAGGCCTGTGGCAGAACAATTTTTGTGACTAATATTTTCTTAAAACTTAGTAATTTGTCCCTTGCCCCTTCCATACTCTAACATCAGCATCAGCATCAGTACTAAGTATCAAATAAATAACAACCTATCAGCTGTATTACATTTTAGCCTTATAACAAGTGAAAATCCTGCCCCACCACCTCATGTCACTTTTGGTTCACTGGGCCTCTCCCCCAAGATGTTGAGTCCTTGAGTTTGTGACTCCTGCACTAAACTGATGTTTGAAACATTTCTTAACAAAAATTTATTAAATAAAATTATGATGTGAAGTCTTAATATAATTATGAACCTTATAAAAGAGACAGTTTTATAGCCTATAAGCAGGAGTGGTTTCAGGCAGGTCACTATCAAAAGGGTTAAGTTCAAAAGAGATATAAAAAAAGTTTGAACGTTTTTCTCTTCTTCACTGAAAACGAATTTATATCAATTTTATAACTCTTTTGAGACCATCCTATCCAAAACCACATTTAATTCTATGAAACATAATCACCCATTTTAAAGGTTTCATATTCAAAATTAAAATCTTCCAACATAATTTGATATTAGAATCTTTTATTAAGTTACATTACAAATAGCATCTTAATAAGGAAATCAGTATTAATTTAAGTAAATCCCTCAAAATTCTTCGTTAATTAAGTAATTAATTCAAATACAATGTATTTCATTAAAAATCATCTTCATCATCATCGTTTTATGTCCATTTTAGCATGGCTTAAAAATATGGTAACAAAAAGGTTTCTGTTTATATTGGTTACTTTTGTTGAAGAATACATTCATTGCGGCAATGAAAACCAGAGATGATCTTCATTAGTAGATTACATTTGATCATAGGACTACCTGATCAGAACCAACCTAGGGCTAAACAACAGTAACAATAGCCTAGCTTCATCTCATCAGATTTAAAACAGAGGGCCAAATCCCTAGAACTACTAAATGCTGTAACTCATTTTCGTTTCCTGCCCTTTGCCGTTTCCTTCCTCTCCACCATCTTTTTTTTTATTTATTTCTTTAATTGTTTTATTTATTTATTTAATTATTTACTTTATTTTATTTTTCATTAAAAAAAATAATAATGAAAATGAAAACTACAGCAATAAATAAAAAAAAAATATAATTTCCATTTATCACATGCTTAACACGAAACAACAATAACATCAACAACAACAGCTACAACAACAACGTAGAAAATACAAATAAAACACACACAACAAAAGATATTCAAGTAAAACAAAACAAAACCCCCCCAAAAAACAGATAAAAACTAAAACAAAGGCTTTCTTTTAATTTCATTTTGGCAATGTTTAAAATAATTCTTAACGAGAGAGGAAATATGTTTTTGCTTATTTCCTTTAATTAAATTTCTCTGCTGACAATGGTTTGGTGGGGGTGACAAGAAGAAGGTGGTGGTGGTGTTGTGGCGGTGGTGGCGGTGAGAATACTTTGGTAAATGTCGAGATTCTTTTCTCTTTACAGTTTAGTTATTTTTATTGATTTTGTTGTCTCGTGTTATTTTTGTTAAATATGTTTTGATTTTTATTTGTTCAAAGAAATATATGTGAAGAAGAATTTTTATTTTATTTTATTTCGACAAAAAAATAAAAACAGAAAAAGAAAAGAAAAAGAGAGGAAAGAATAGGGGTGGGGGTGGGTGGAATTAAGAATGAAAGAAAAAAAGACAGAATTGTAGAAAGATAGATAGAAAGAGGAGAAAAAAGATAGAAGGTAAATAAGAAAGGAAGGAAGGAAAGGTTGCACTGATATCTTATTTATTCTAATAAATCATTACATATTTTATGACATAGCGAAATCATAAAGAAAGGATGTGTAATTAATGGCTCTTTCTAACATTTACCTTAAATGGGGTTTACGTGTGTGGTGTGTGTATATTTATATATATATATATATATATATGCATACATACACATACATACATACATGTGTGTGTGTATGTGAGTGTATGTATGTATATATATATAATATATATATTAATACACATGCATTCATAGATACATGTATGTATACATACATTCAGACAGACACACACACACACACATATATATATATAAAGTATATATATATATGTATGTATAAATTTGTATATAATATATCTATCTATCTATCTACATGGATATGTATATAAGTATATCTCCTATATATATATATGTGTGTTTGTGTGTGTGTTTGTGTAAGTATAAATACATTTACAGATAAAGAAGTAGAACCGGCATTAAACAGATAAACTAAGTCAGGAGGAATAGAGAGGGTTACTAGAATACATTTAAATGATGGTGGTACCGTGTTGGTAGTACTGTGTTGGTGGTACTGTGATGGTGGTATTGTGTTGGTGGTACTGTGATGGTGGTACTGTGATGGTGGTACTGTGATGGTGGTACTGTGATGGTGGTACTGTGTTGGTGGTACCGTGTTGGTGGTACTGTGTTGGTGGTACTGTGATGGTGGTACTGTTGGAGGTAGTACTGTGATGGTGGTACTGTGATGGTGGTACTGTGTTGGTGGTACTGTGATGGTGGTACTGTGATGGTGGTACTGTGATGGTGGTACTGTGTTGGTGGTACCGTGTTGGTGGTACCGTGTTGGTGGTACTGTGTTGGTGGTACTGTGATGGTGGTACTGTTGGAGGTAGTACTGTGATGGTGGTACTGTGATGGTGGTACTGTGTTGGTGGTACTGTGTTTGTGGTAGTACTGTGATGGTGGTACCATGTTGGTGGTACCATGATGGTGGTAGTACTGTGATGATGGTACCATGATGGTCATACTGTGATGGTGGTACCACAGTGGTTGTACTGGGATGGTGGTGTCATGATGGTGGTACTGTGATGGTAGTACCAAGATGGTGGAAGTGTTGTCAAAACTATTCAATGGTATCATTAAAACAGAGACAGCACCTCATGATTGGTATAAGATGGTAGCAACACCTATTCACAAAAGAGGAACCAAACTGAACCATTTAAATTAAGGAGCTGTTGCACTCCTCTCAATTCCTGGCAAAGTCTTCTACAAACAATCAATGAATAGATGTTCAACAATAGTCAAACGTTCAATGATTGAATCACAATGTGGCTTTAGACCAGGAAGAGGGCCTTTGATGAGATCTTCAATGTAAGACAATCAAGAAGGCAAAGGAACAGCCAGCTGTAGGAATCAACCATTAGGAAGGGTATCCCAGCTGTAGAAACCAACCATTAGGAAGGGCATCTAGCTGTAGAAACCAACCATTAGGAAGGGCAGCCATCTGTAGGAACCAACCATTAGGAAGGGTATCCCAGCTGTAGAAATCAACCCAGAAACAGTTCTGATCTGATTTGTTTCAGAATAAGACAACTCGTCAAACCCATGCTAGAGTGGAAAATCGACATGAAATGGTGATGATATATATCCGTATATATGTGAGTATATATATGCATGTATATATATATATGCGTGTCTATATATATATATGTGTGTGTGTGTGTGTGTATATGTATATGTGTATATGTATGTATATATATATATATATATGTGTATATATATATATATATATATATGTGTGTATATATATATATATGTGTGTGTGTATATATATATGTACATTATATGTATATATATGTATGTATATATATATGTATATGTATGTGTATATATATATATATACGTGTGTATATATATATATATATGTGTGTGTGTATATATATGTACATTATATGTATATATATGTATGTATATATAGATGTATATGTATGTGTATATATATATATACACACACATTACACATACTCCACACTAGAAACACATAAAAAACACAAAGCAACACTTATATAGATGCATATATAATGGGCTTTCTTTATTTCTCCTTTTCCTTTTTATTATTATACCTAACAAAGGCATAATTGATTGATATATAGCTGTCATATGCTATAATTATATTTGCAAATATTAATGAAACTGGCTTGCAGAATTGTTGATATAACTGTCCTGTAAATGGATGCTAGCTTAACTAACGCATTCTTAATTCCAAAGTTTATTGACATAATCTCAAAATGAATTGTGTTGAAATTCTTACATGGCATTCTTTTGCTTTTTCTTTTTGTTTTCTTTTCGTCGTTGTTGGGTTTTTTTGCTGATTATTCCATTTGATATGGTTCTTAATCAGTTCTGTTTGCTCTTTCCTGCTCCATTGTATGAATGAGAGAAAATATTTGTGAGGATTATGAGAAAATGAAGAAATGATTTCTCTTTAACTTTCAATGTCTTGTACTGCATGAAACCCCATTAGTAAGATATTCTTGCAAAAGTACAAAACCAAGATGGTGTAGGACAGAACAAAGGAGAGACACAAAATAAAAACCCAGTCACTGAGGAGGCCACATAATGTGTAACGAAAGAGCTTTGACAATATATGAGCAACCTTTCAGTTATCCAACCAACCAACCAACCGGAAATTCATAATAAATTGAAATGAAAACCAACAGGTGCGTGTGTTTTTATTGGCAACATGACCCTCCAAAGTATAACAATATCACTATGATTATATCAGATAAAATGTAATGTTTTTACTCAAATACTACAAATGTTCACAACAAACTGTCTACTAGTAAAGACACTACACACCACATAAACCACATTAGCAAGATATTCTTGCAAAGGTACAAAACAACACTATGACTAAATCACATTAAAAAAAATAAAGATCTCATACTAATACTGTAAATTTTCACAGCAAACTGTCTACTAGTAAAGACACTAAAACCACATGAAATGACATAAGCAAGTCATTCTTGGTTACTACAAAACAGCACTATGACTGAATCATTAAACAAAAATAGTCTTTTCTCTAATACTGCAAATTTCCTTAAACTGTCCATTAGTAAAGATAATACAAACATCTGAATTAGCAAACCTTTCTTTAGATATTTTCTGCAGAATCAATGAAGGATGTTATGAGTTAAGATATAAGGGATTGAGTGAATATTCTAATGTCAATTAGAATTAAGGTCAGATTTAGAATGAATGCTAAGGTTAGAATTAATGCTATATTTAGAGTGAATGCTAATTTTAGAATGAATGCTTGAGGTATGCTAAGATATTGCTTTGGCTTAATGATAAAATCAATTATAATTTTAGTTATTAAATCTTTTCGTGCTGAAGAGAATGTTAGAGGAATGCTAACATGACAAAACCATATGAATAAACTAACGTAAGAGACATTTATAAAGAAATGATACAGAGAATTAGTAAGTATAGCAATGTTTCAGAGAATGCTAGGAAATGCTAAGATATAACAAATGATTGATTTAAGATTCAAGTGATTTGTATAATATGTTCATGCTTGAGAGAATGTAAGAGAATGCTAATGAAATATGAAAAGATTGTGTAGAGATGTATTAATCATTTTTATGCTCCAGAGAATGCTAGGGAATGTTAAAGAATGAGAAAAGAACGATTTAAGATTAAAGTGACTCGTGTATAGAAGTACATTGGAAGCCACTTAATATAATCGTGGATAATGATGGATAATGTTATCAGGTGGTTATCTGGATTGGCAGAATCATTAGAGTGTTGGAAAAAATGTTTTTTGGGGTATTAGATTTGGCTCTTTATATTCTGAGTTCAAATTCTGCCAAGGTCAACTTTGCCTTTCATCCATCTGGGGTCGATAAAACAAAATACCAGTGAAGATCTGGGGTTGACATAATCAACTTTTCTTCTCTCTTCAAAATTGTTGGCCTTCTGCCAAAATTGCTAACCAATATTAGTGGGTTCCAAAAATGCTTATGGTATTTTTATGGACCTCTGAGTGTGTCAACAATGTGTGCTCCAGTTGTTCAATCAACAGAACAGCCTGATAAGTGGCTGAGCATTCCGCAGGTACGTGTACCCTTAATGCAATTCTCAGGGAGATTCAGCATGACACAGTCTGTGACAAGGCTGCCCTTTTGTATTACAGGTACAGTCTATCTTATATAATAGTGTAAGTGGCAGAGAATTCCAAAGACACATGTAGCTTTAATGTAATTCTCAGGGAGATTCAGCATGTCACAGTGTTTGACATGGCTGACCCTTTGAATTACGGGTACAGTTCTACTGATGCACTTCCAAACAGTTTCTGTCTACCTAATTTCACTCACAAGGTATGGGTTGATCTGAGATTATGGAAAATGACACTTGAATAAGATACCATGCTATAGGATTAAACCCAGGATGAAATGATCGTGTATCAAACTCCTTAAAGACTCAGCCATATTGTGACTACAAGATATTGTTATATAGTCTGTTATATATAAGGTTTGTGTGCATAACAGATAAAACTGTAAGATATGTATATGTATGTGTGCTACAGTCTAAAAGAGTGTGTGACCGTGAAATATACACATACTGTATATACAAGGTCCGAACACAAAAGAACCAAACTCTCACTGTCTCCATCTCACCCTTCTCCCCATCTGTCACTATTATGAACATATGGGGGCCCACATGCTGGCCACCCTGCAGCCCCGGCAGACAGAATAAACAGGGGGTGTTTCCCGAAGAATGGTGATGGAGACGTGCTGGAAGGGACATTCCAGCTCACGAGGCTCATACCTGCAGGTAGCCAATTCTGCACCAATGGTGGTGAGTAAGGAAGTGGCCCTAGGGCCAAGGACACCAGAAGTCTCCACTGCTATGGGCTCGACTGTTGAATGTATACTGCTGGTTATTGTTATCTATACAAGTCTGTGACATAGTGATTACAATAAGCAGCTTCCACTGTGCTCCTATGATCCTCCTAGGAATAAGTGGGTGAAGAGGAAAGAAAAGAATGTTAGAAATATGCACACAAAAGAGTTAATGTATATGAGAGATGCTATGATAGTGTAGAACTAGTGAAAAAACTACCTTGAAACTAATCAAAGTTGTTTCAGTTTTTAATTCTTTTGTTACCTTACTTCTAATGAAATACATTACCAATATGTTTCAATTATTTTTGAAAATAACCAAACATTTACTAAAATTACTAATTTTTTTAAACAAACATTTATTAACATCCCCTATGTGAATGATTGACAAATGTCACATCAATAAACTAGTAACCCCATCTAGCTTTGAAGTTATGAACTGTTGGAAAAGAATTCAAACATGTTAAGATGAGTTATCTCGTCTGTGGCACTGAAGGGGTTAAGAACATTTCCGAAGGGGTTAAGAACCCTTTACTCTATATATACTATTATATTTTAATGGTAAAGGCTTTACCTCACATAATTACCTCACATAATTACCTCACATAATATCGAATCTATGAGATTTTGATATTATTTATTTTGAGAACAATACCTTAACATTAGTATGAGTGGCCAGTTACAGCCAACTTGAGCAGAAAGAGGTGATGGAATTCTGGCTGGATACAACCGGTTTAAATGAGAAAGGGTTAAATAAAATTATAATGGATGGCTTTAATTATAAACATAATCATTTTAAAGTATTGCCACAAATGCAGAGCAGTTTCAGGTGATTTCGTATCAAAAGGATTAAGATAATTGTAAAGCATAATAAGAAAGAGCCTGTTTGAAATTTGGATCGATTCCTATATTAAATAATATAGTTGTTAATTTGATAATACTTAATGGTAAAATGTGTTAAAGAAAGAGAAAAGTTTCAAATGCACCAAATCACTTAGATTTCCCCTAACGCATATACTATAAATATGAAGAAGAAAATAAAATTATTAGTCTTTTTCAGCTCATTTAAAGGTAAAGATTATGTGTGATGTAAACAATTTAATTTTCTCACACATACCTACCCACATATGTGTGTCTGTGTAAATATATGTGTGTGTGTGTATATATATATATCATATATTGAGTTAGAAACTCAAAATAGTCTCTTACAATTAAATAGCTCCAAGAAAGAAGTTTTCTGAGCCGTGTAATATAATTGAACATACGAGAGAGATAAACTCAAATATAAACATACATGTGTTCGAATTGTAAAGGACCAGGTTTGCTAGGCTGAAAAAATACTAACTCTAACAATATGGTTTGCCAGACTTAATTTAAGCAGTAAATCAAGAAAGAGAATAACAAACCTATATTAGGCAACTGCCTAAAAACACCTAGACAGTTATAGAAACTGGTCCTTTACAATTCAAACACATGTATGTTTATATTTGTGTTTATCTGTCTTGTATGTTCAATATATATATATATATATCCAGAATTAGCCGTCGAAACGGGTTGAGCTCAGCCGTCGGGGTCCTACTCGTTCCTATTACCCACTCTACTACCCTAAGTATTGAGTACTTTGGTGCGTTATGTCCACCTGGTTCCTTACCACATTTCCTTCGTTATATATATATATATATATATATATATATATATATATATATATATATATATATATATATATATATATATATATATATAAATATATATATATATATATATATATATATAAATATATATATATATATAAATATATATATATATATATATATATATATAAATATATATATATATATAAAATATTAAACAAATAATGAATAAAACAATGAAACAGTTCCTTATATTAAACAAAAAAAGTTCATTATTTAACGATCGTTTCTAGGATATATATGTGTTAGAATTGGCATGCATATTCAACAGATCTATGTACAAAATTATAAACTACCGTAAACTTGGCATGCATATTCAACAGATCTATGTACAAAATTATAAACTACCGTAAACTCTTGGTAGATTTATCTACATATATATATATATATAAATATATATATATATATATATATATATATATATATATATATATATATATATATATATATATATATATATATATATATATATATATATATATATATATATATATATATATATATATATATATATATATATATATATATATATATATATATATATATATATATATATATATATATATATATATATATATATATATATATATGGAGGCACATGGCTTAGTGGTTAGAGCATTGGGCTTGCAATTGAAAGGTTGTGAGTTCAATTCTCAGACCGGGTGATGTGTTGTTTCCTTGAGCAAGACACTTTATTTCACATTGCTCCAGTTTACTCAGCTGTAGAAATGAGATGATAGGACTGGGGTCCCTATCATTCCACTGCAAAGTGGTCGTGGAGGTGCCACGGCAAAAAAGCACCCAGCCCACACTGTAAATGAGGTTGGTGTTAAGAAGGGCATCCAGCTGTAGAAATCAAGCCAGAATCAGTTCCCGTCCCACCCTTGCAAGCAGGGAAAAGCGGACGTAAAATGAAATGAATGATATATTTATCAAATTCAGATGATAGAAAAGATTATATAAGTGTATTTGTATATATATATATATATATTTAATATAGAATTGGCTCCTAGAGGACTAGAACTGTTTCATTTGGGAGAAATCATCAGGAAGTTCTAGTCCTGTAGAAGCCAATTCAATACAATTAAATATTTATACTCTGCTATGTATTGAGTACCTTACTTATATAAACTTATATATATATATATATACATATTTAACAAATTCAGATGATAGAAAAAATTATCATCATCATCATCGTTTAATGTCTATCTTCCACACTAGCATGGGTTAGACAGGTTTGTATCATTTAGAGGCAAGTTGGGTCAGGTGATCATGTCTCACTCATATAGGACAGTTTCCAGCTGGTTTTCTATGGCTGGATGCCCTTCCTAATGCCAACCATATTTACAGTTTGTGCTGGGTGCTTTTTACCGTGTCTTTTAAAGGACCACTTTACAGTGTGGGCTGAGTGCTTTTTGTCATGCCACCTACATGAGCACTTACAGAGTGGGCTGCATGCTTTGTGGTACCAATGTAACATACACACACATATATATATATATACATATATATACACATATATATATATAATGATGTATATATATATATATATATATACGTATATCATCATCACCTCCATCTTATGTCCCCTTTCCACGCTACCATGGGTTATATGTGTGTATATATATCATCATTTAATGTCCATTTTCCACATTAGCACGGGTTTACATGTGTGTGTGTATATATATATATATTAATATAGATATATAGAGAGAGAAACAGAGAGAGAGAGAGAGAGAATAGTTGCTGTAATAAAGAACCCTTGCAGCTCACCATTGAAGCTTTTAGATTCATGATTCTCTTCCAATAAAATGGTTGTATCTGAAGTGTTAAGAATTATTTACAATAGACATTATAGGGTTAAAGAATTCTTGCTAGAATAGAGACAGGCTTTCCTTAGTAATAAATTACCTCAAATTGTGTAACAAATTCTTCAGTTGTTAAGCCTAGATAATGTGAGAAAATAGTCTTTAGTAATAAATTGGTGTTGTGGTCAAGTGGTCGAGTTAATGGACAAATTGGTCAATAGATTGGGAATTCTTATAAATTATAAGTATTTAGTGATGACTGAGCATATGATGCATTATTCAAACATGCTTCAGTTGAACTAGCAATGGAGAAAAAGGTACCAGATGTTCTGGTTATTTTAATAGTTGTTGTTTAACCCAATACAATAAACAAATCCAACCCAACCCTTGCAAGCTATGAATGACAATGCTTCAAATTCTCAATTTTCTATATTATATAAATTCAGTTGTCCATGGGTATTCGAGGGGAGGGGTCACATTCCTATGGCACCCGCGAAGAGTGAAAAACCACGAATATTGGACATGGTCCATAAAAATGCCTATAAACGTCAAAATATAACATAGAATATAATTATTAAAATTTAACATTAAAAAAATATTGCCACGAAAAATGGCATTAAAAAAATTGTGGAAAATATTTACGATTCCGCGAATTTGCAGTGATTTCCACGAACAATTATTAGTTAGGTTCTAAGAAAAATTCCGCAAATAACCAGGACTGTGAATGCTGAGGGTACACTGTATGTATATATATATATATATATATATATATATATATATATATATATATATATTGTTATACTTGGGGAGGGTCATATTGTTGTAATAATATTGCAAGAAATAATTGTTTCTACTTTTAGCACAAGGCCAGCAATTATCCCAGTGCATTACTGGTACTTTATTTTATCGACCCTGTAAGGATGAAAGGCAAAGTTAACCTTGACGGGATTTGAACTCAGACCATAAAGGGACCTAACTATACTGATACTGCCAATTCACCACCTTTATATTGCCAGAAATAATAACAGAACACACTCACTGTTTGGTTGGTTTTCGCTTCTGTATCTTTTATATCTCCACAGTTAATTCATTTGGTCCCCAATGTTTTTCATTGACTGACCAACGGTCAAAAATACAGATATTATATAGATAGATATAAAGACACACACATGCTTCTCTTCTTACTTTCCTCTATCTTTCTATTTCTTTTATTTCTTATTCTATTTTCTGATGAAGGACTAACATCCAAAATGTTAAAACTCTTACCTAATATATCTTCATTGTAATGTATTGTTTTGCTGTGTTGTTTTCTGTTTACTTTACACATACAAACATACATACATATTGGATACATCTTGGTTTCAAGAATTGACATCCCTTGACCGTTTTTTCAAACGTGAGTGTGCTTGAAGCTTTTTTACATGAAGAAAGGCCATGCACTGGACCAATCCAACTCTACAAACAATGGTGACAGGTATCCAAACAAGAAAAGTTCAACATGTTTTACATCAGAGTTTCTCTTCTCCTAGACTAATGTCCTAACAAGAACTAAGGGTGCCTCACTCCCAGTTTTCAAACTACATGGGCGGGCACAAAACTGAGTATTTTCATGTTCCTGTGTGTCTATTTCTTGTTTGTGTTCCTTTAACTTTCTAACACTCATTATCAGTAACCATGCAGCCTCGTCCCTCTCAATTCACACACGCACACACACAGGAACATGAAAATACTCAGTTTTGTGCCCGCCCATGTAGTTTGAAAACTGGGAGTGAGGCACCCTTAGTTCTTGTTAGGACATTAGTCTAGGAGAAGAGAAACTCTGATGTAAAACATGTTGAACTTTTCTTGTTTGGATATATATACAATATATATATATATATATTGTATATATATATATTGTATATATATATATATATATATTGTATATATATATTGCATATATATATATATATTGTATATATATATATTATATATATATATTGTACATATATATATATTGTATATATATATATATTGTATATATATATATATATATATATTGTATATATATATTTTGTATATATATATATATATATTGTATTTATATATATATATATATATTGTATTTATATATATTTTGTATATATATATATTGTGTATATATATATATTGTATATATATATATATTGTATATATATATATATATATTGTATATATATATATTGTATATATATATATATATATATATATATATTGTATATATATATATTATATATATATATATATATTGTATATATATTGTATATATATTGTATATATATATATTGTATATGTATATATATATATTGTATATATATATATATATATTGTATATATATATATATATTGTATATATATATATATTTTACATATATATATTGTATATATATTGTATATATATATATATATTGTATATATATATATATATATATATTGTATATATATATATATATATATATTGTATATATATATATATATTGTATATATATATATATATTGTATATATATATATATATATATATTGTATATATATATATATATTGTATATATATATATATATTGTATATATATATATATTGTATATATATATATATATTGTATATATATATATATTGTATATATATATATATTTTATATATATATATATATTGTATATATATATTGTATATATATATGGTATATATATATATATATATATTGTATATATATATATTGTATATATATATTGTATATATATATATATATTGTATATATATATATATATTGTATATATATATATATATATTGTATATATATATATATATTGTATATATATATATTATATATATATATATTGTATATATATATATTGTATGTATATATATATATTGTATATATATATATTGTATGTATATATATATATTGTATATATATATATATTGTATATATATATATATATTGTATATATATATATATATTGTATATATGTATATATATATTGTATATATATATATATATATATTGTATGTATATATATATATTGTATGTATATATATATATTGTATGTATATATATATATTGTATACATATACATATATATTGTATGTATATATATATATTGTATACATATATATATATTGTATACATATATATATATTGTATGTATATATATATATTGTATGTATATATATATATTGTATACATATATATATATATTGTATATACATATATATATATATTGTATATATATATATATATATATTGTATATATATATATTGTATATATATATATTGTATATATATATATTGTATATATATATATTGTATATATATATATTGTATATACATATATTATATATGTATATATATATATTGTATATACATATATTATATATGTATATATATATATTGTATATATATATATTGTATATACATATATTATATATATATATATATATATTGTATATATATATATATTGTAAATAAGTATGCTGAACATAATAAGAGTTGAGTTGAAATGTTTAGAAATGTAGAAAGGATCAAATGCAGGAAAATAGCCATGAACAGAACTTAAGAAAATTGATTAAAAATACCCCTAAAAGCCAAAATAATGACCAGCAGCAGCTAAAGAGTATCAAGTGAATTAAACTTTGATTCTCTATAGCAGCTGCTGGCCACTTTTTCCTGCTGTTTATATCTAATTTTCTTGAGTTGAGTTCACAGCTATTTTCCTGTGTTGGAGCTTTTCTGGGCAGAAGGACACATATTCGAGCATACACACACACATACACACACACATATATATATCGTCAGTCAATCGACTTTCATCAAATTGGACTGAGGAAACAATGTTTCCATGGGTTTTTGCAATTACTAATACTATCTATCAGTTGCAAATCCAGGTAGAACGAACAACGTGAAATAAAGTGAGTGTCTTGCTGAAGGACATAATGCATCACCCGGTCCAGGAATCGAACTCACAACCTCACGATTGTGAATCCAGTTCTCTTACCACTCAGCCACACACCTTCATATATATATATATATATATATATATCATCATCATCATCTTCCCTGCTTGCAAGGGTGGGACGGGTCTTATTCAGCACAGTATCTCTCCACTTGTCACGGTCCTTCGTCATCTCCACCATGAGCTTCAGAGATCTGAGGTCTGTTCCCACCACATCCGCCCATGTTTTTCGTGGTCTACCTCTACCACGTCTTCCTTCAACTGGCATTTCCTGGCACTTCTTCACCCATCGGTCATCCTCCATGCGCATCACATGTCCATACCACCTCAGTCTCCTCTCTCGCACACTACATTCTATCCCTCTCAGACACAGTTTCTCTCTCAACACATTCATTCTGGGTCGTTCACGCACATTGACACTGCACATCCAACGGAGCATGCTTGCCTCATTTCTCATATTTCATTTTTTTTCATTTATTTTCAATTTTTACTTGCAAGGGTGGGACGGGAACTGATTCTGGCTTGATTTCTACAGCTGGATGCCCTTCCTAACACCAACCTCATTTACAGTGAATGCTGGGTGCTTTTTTGCCGTGGCACCTCCACGACCACTTTGCAGTGGATTGTTAGTGACCCCAGTCCCTATCATCTCATTTCTACAGCTGAGTAAACTGGAACAATGTGAAATAAAGTGTCTTGTTCAAGGAAACAACACATCACCCAGTATGAGAATTGAACTCACAACCTTTCGATTGCAAGGCCAATGCTCTAACCACTAAGCCATGTGCCTGTATTTCATTTCTCATATATATAATGTATTTCATTTCAAACAGAAGGTTATTTGTCACTGATGTACTGAAAATTTCAATAAATGAGAGCTAAAGCTACCACTTAGAGAATTATATAGATATACAGATTAGGATTACCAGTTTGGGACTAGTAAGACCACTATTGAGTAGAGCACTAAATACTTAGGATAGTAGATTGTAAATATATTAGAGTGGCCTACGATGAGTCAATATCCTTTTTTTGACCACTTATCCACTTATTCCATAAATCAACCACCTTACACCATGCCCCTGAGGAGACGGCTTATTCACAGCAGGGAGATATATCTCCAGTCAGAAATTCACTGTCAAAATGGCAAGAGCTCAGTCGTCAGCCCTGACTCTCTAATATATGTATTTACATACATATATATATATATATATATATACATATATATATATATATATATATATACAGCACATTGAAAACAGCTTATAAACTGTTAACAACATTAAATGATAAACAGTGAGATATTTTTCAATTTATGTGAGAAAATACAAGATAAGTCCCTCTGAAAAAAACCCCTCAGTTTTAAATACCACATTAAACAACAGCTTTACACATTGGAAACTTCACATTGCTGGTGATTCTCTTAAGTTTTTTCACTTCTCACATTTTTTAATTAAGATTTTTCAGGATGGAAGGGGAATATAATTTTTTTAATTTTATTTTTTGGGGGTGTGGGGTGTGGGGTGGGGCATACATTTTTCTGTTTTCTATAATTCATTACTAATATTGTTGTTGTTGTTATCATTACCATCATTATCTATATTTTCCCTTTGTAGTCCCACCCCACCCCACCCATTCCGTTCTTTACTTAATATAAATTTTACTTTTTATTTATTTTTTTATTTTTTGTTTTGTTTTTTTCATCTTGGTATTGTTCTCAACTTCTTAGACCCTTGAGGCCAACAACAGACATTAATATCGTTGTCATCATCATCATCATTATCATCATCATTATCATCATTATCATCATCATCGTCATCCTCATCATTATCATCATCACCATCATCATCATTAACATCATTAATATTATTTTTGTGTCTAAATCAAAAACCATCATCATCATCATCATCATCATCATCTTTTTTGTGCCTAAATCAGAAACCATTATAATCATCATCATCATTATTATCCTTATTATAAGCAGTTTTTTTGATGATTTTGTTGATTTTCTTGTTGTTGTTGTTGTTGTGTTGGTGGTGGTGGTGTTGGTGGTGGTGCTAGTAGTGAATTTTTTTAAAGCATTTTCATATTATAAATACATACGTATACATAAAATTACACACGTATATATGCATGTAAACAATATATATATACATATGTATATAAATATATATATATATATATATATATTTATGTATGTTTTCTGTGTCTACATACATATATGAATACACACACATACCTCTGAGATACAACCGGTACTGGCATTGGTAAATATGCTGGGTCCGTCAACTCCTTATTACACATATATATATACATATCTAAAAAAGTCTAAAGTCTGTCTTAAGCCAGAAGGCTCATTTGGCCGGTGCTTATCCTGGTTTCATGGCGTGAAGTGACTGAGAGTACAAGACTCCCCCCTGGACAGGACGCCAGTCCATTGCAGGGTTAAACCTCCAGCTATTGCTGGTACTCATTTTCAGCTAAGTATACTGGAGCAACGTGAAATGAAGTGTTTTGCTCAAGAACACAACACGCAGCCCAGGAATCGAACCCACGACATTATGATCGGAAGTCCAACACTCTTACCTCTAGGCCTCGTGCCTCCACACACATATATATATATATATATATATATATATATATATATATATATATATATATATATATATATATATATATATATACATAGAGAGAGAGGGAGACTTTCATTTCTCTCTTATTAGAAAATATGAAGAAAATTAAGCATTTTTATTATATTAAACTCTACCATCATCATCATCATCATTATAATCAGTGCTATTACTATTATTACTAAACACAGAAATCATCATCACCATCATTATCACTACCACCACCACCACTACCATCATTATTATTAGCATTATTATTATTATTATTAGAGGGCGGGGGATTGGCAGTATCGGTAGAGGGTCGGACGCCATGCTTTGCAGCACAGTTACGTCCCTTTATGGACTGAGTTCAAATCCCGCTGAGGTTGACTTTGCCTTTCATCCTGACAGGATCGATAAAATAAAGTATCAGTAATACACTGAGATAATTGCTGGCCTTGTGCCAAAAGTAGAAATAATAATAATTTTTATTTTTATCATTATTATTATTACTATAATTTCTTTTTTATTAAAGTAATATTATACATATGTATATATATATATATATATATATATATATATATTTATACATATATATAAATATATGTAAATGTATGTATATATATATATATATATATATATATGTGTGTATATATAAATATGTGTATTATCATCATTTCATTTTATGTCTGCTTTTCCCTGCTTGCAAGGGTGGGACGGGAACTGATTCTGGCTTGATTTCTACAGCTGGATGCCCTTCCTAACACCAACCTCATTTACAGTGAGTGCTGGGTGCTTTTTTGCCGTGGTGCCTACATGACCACTTTACAGTGGAATGATAGGGACCCCAGTCCTATCATCTCATTTCTACAGCTGAGTAAACTGGAGCAATGTGAAATAAAGTGTCTTGCTCAAGGAAACAACACATCACCCGGTCTGAGAATTGAACTCACAACCTTTCGATTGCAAGGCCAATGTTCTAACCACTAAGCCATGTGCCTCCATGTAAATATATATATGTATGTGTGTGTGTGTGTATAAATATATGTGTATATATATACATATATATGTATTTATACATATATATTTATACACGCACACAAACGTATATATATTTGCTGATTGTTATAATATATTTTTTCTTCCACAAAAATGAAACGTGAGAGACAGAAAAATATTATCAACAACAACAACAACAATAACAACACTAACAACAACAACAACAACAACGCATACAAAAACACAAACAACAACACCACCAACAACAACAACACCACCAACAACAACAACACCACCAACAACAACAACACCAACACCACCAACAACAACAACACATACAAAAACACAAACAACACCACCACCAACAACAATAACACCACCAACACCACCACCACCAACAACAACACCAACAACAACAACAACACGCACACAAAAACACACAACAACAACACCACCACCACCAACAACAACAACAACACATACAAAAACACAAATAACAACACCACCAACAACAACACCACCAGCACCACCAACACCACCAACAACAACAACACCAACAACAAACAATAACACCACCAACACCACCAACAACAACAACAACACCAACAACAAACAATAACACCACCAACACCACCAACAACAACAACACCAACAACAAACAATAACACCACCAACACCACCAACACCACCACCACCAACAACAACAACACCAACAACAACAACAACACATACAAAAACACAAACAAATGAAACAAACAAACAAGAACAACCTCAGAGTCATAGTATTAAATTACTTTGCAAGAAAAATTATTAAAATTACAACAAAGTAGAAACCTGTAGTCTATATTAATAATATAATAATTACCTGAGAATTCACACCTGATGTTCACTTGTCAATCAAATGAAGCTGTGAGAGAGGAATATTTCTTGTGGAACTCATATTTGTTGAATACCATCAGGGGAAATATTGTTATTCACTTTATTACTGGGATTAATTTTCTCTGTCTGTCTGTTTGTCTCTGTATATTTGTGTGTGTTGTATGTTTGTCTGTGTGTGTGTTTGTATGTGTGTGTTTGTTTGTGTGTATGTATGTGTTTGTTTGTGTGTATGTATGTGTGTTTGTTTGTGTGTATGTATGTGTGTTTGTTTGTGTGTGTGTGTTTGTATGTGTGTGTGTGTGTGTGTGTGTTTGTTTGTGTTTGTATGTGTGTGTTTGTTTGTGTGTATGTGTGTGTTTATTTGTATGTGTGTGTTTGTCTGTGTGTGTTTGTATGTGTGTGTGTGTGTTTGTTTGTGTGTTTGTATGTGTGTTTGTGTGTGTCTGTGTGTGTGTGTGTTTGTCTGTGTGTGTTTGTATGTGTATGTGTGTGTGTGTGCTTGTTTGTGTTTGTATGTGTGTGTTTGTTTGTTTGTGTGTATGTTTGTTTGTGTGTATGTGTGTGTTTGTTTGTATGTGTGTCTTTGTTTGTGTGTGTTTGTATGTGTGTGTGCGTGTTTGTTTGTGTGTGTTTGTATGTGTGTGTTTGTGTGTGTATGTGTGTTTTTGTTTGTGTGTGTGTATGTGTGTGTTTGTCTGTGTGTGTGTATGTCTGTGTTTGTCTGTGTGTACATGTGTGTGTTTGTGTGTGTGTGTGTCATTGTGTCTGTCTGTATATTTGTGTGTTTGTATATTTGTCTGTGTGTGTGTGTCATTGTCTGTGTTTGTGTGTACATGTGTGTTTGTGTGTGTGTGTGTGTGCATGTGTGTGTTTGTGTGTGTGCATGTGTGTGTTTGTCTCTGTGTGTGTGTGTCATTGTGTCTGTCTGTGTATATTTGTCTCTGTGTGTATGTGTGTATGTGTGTTTGTTTGTGTGTGTGTGTGTGTGTTTGTTTGTGTGTGTGTGTATGTGTGTGTGTGTCATTGTGTGTGTTTGTTTGTCTGTGTGTGTGTGTGTGTTTGTGTGTTTGTGTGTTTGTCTGTGTGTCATTGTGTCTGTCTCTGTATATTTGTGTGTCTATGTGTGTGTTTGTGTGTTTGTGAGTGTCATTGTGTCTGTCTCTGTGTGTCTGTGTGTGGGTCACTGACTGTATATGTGTGTGTGTGTATGTGTGTATTTGTGGGTGTCATTGTGTCTGTCTCTGTGTGTGTCTATGTGTGGGTCACTGACTGTATATGTGTGTGTGTGTGTGTGTGTGTGTGTGTTAGTGTCTCTATATTTCTGCATGCATGTGTGTGTCTGTATGTGTCTGTGTGTGTGTGTCTGTTTACATCTGTGTACGTATGTGTTTGTGTGTGTGAGTGTATTTGTGGGTATGTGTTTGCATTTGTGTGCGTATGTATGGATGTGTTTGTATAAGTATACGTGTGTGTGGATGTGTGATTGTATGAGCGTGTGGAGATGTATGGGTGTGTATGTGTGCGGGAGCAGGGGTATGCCTGTCTATGTCTGTCATATGAAGAGCATGTTGTTTTGTTTGTTACTTTCAGTTCTTCATCATCATCATCATCGTCATCATCATCATCATCATCACCACCCCCATTATATGTATATTTTTCATGCTTGCATGGGTTAGACAGGTTGTCAAATTCTGAAGTTAGACAAGTCAGATGATTGCCTCTTACTCATACCTTCCATTCTGTCATGGTCTCTGGGGCTGGGTTCCCTTCCTAATAGCAACTACTTCACAGTGTGTTTCAGGTACATTTTAACATTAACAGCACTTTGACCTGAAAGGGTAGACTGGATACATTTTATCATGGCAACAGCAATACCATCTTAAAGGGTGGGCTGTGCTTTTTTACCATGGTACCTGTAGTGTGGACTAGTTGATTTTAATCATGGTTCCCACACTACTTCTTTATATGGAGGGCTGGGTGCTTTTTACCGTGACACAAGTACCTTATAGGGGGGACCAGTTGCATTTTATTGTGGCAGCAGCACCACTACTTTACATGGAGTGCTGGATGCTTATTGTGGCACACACACTACTATGTTAGATGGAGGGCTGGATGCTTATTGTGGCACACACACTACTACCTTACATGGAGGGCTGGATGCTTATTGTGGCACACACACTACTACCTTACATGGAGGGCTGGATGCTTATTGTGGCACACACACTACTACCTTACATGGAGGGCTTGATGTTTATTGTGGCACACACACTACTACCTTACATGGAGGGCTGGATGTTTATTGTGGCACACACACTACTACCTTACATGGAGGGCTGGATGCTTATTGTGGCACACACACTACTACCTTACATGGAGGGCTGGATGCTTATTGTGGCACACACACTACTACCTTACATGGAGGGCTGGATGCTTATTGTGGCACACACACTACTACCTTACATGGAGGGCTGGATGTTTATTGTGGCACACACACTACTACCTTACATGGAGGGCTTGATGTTTATTGTGGCACACACACTACTACCTTACATGGAGGGCTGGATGTTTATTGTGGCACACACACTACTACCTTACATGGAGGGCTGGATGCTTATTGTGGCACACACACTACTACCTTACATGGAGGGCTGGATGCTTATTGTGGCACACACACTACTACCTTACATGGAGGGCTGGATGCTTATTGTGGCACACACACTACTACCTTACATGGAGGGCTGGATGCTTATTGTGGCACACACACTACTACCTTACATAGAGGGCTGGATGCTTATTGTGGCACACACACTACTACCTTACATGGAGGGCTGGATGCTTATTGTGGCACACACACTACTACCTTACATGGAGGGCTGGATGTTTATTGTGGCACACACACACTACTACTTTACAAGGAGGGCTGGATGCTCTTTCAAGGAGAGCTGGGTGCTTTGTATCGCAGCAACAGCACTATTACTTTACCTGGAGGGCTGGATGCTTTTTATTGTGGTACCAGCACTACTACTTTACATGAAGGGCTGGGTGCTTTTTATTGTGGCACCATAGTCTCTTCATGATGTTGTTGTTGTGGTGATGGTTTTGTTGCTATCTAGTCACCACCATCCCTACCACCAACACTACCACTTCTGAGTCAGTCTCAGTGCTGGATTTAGGGCAAATGAGGCCCTGTGCTAGTTAAGTTATGAGGACCCTTACTTAGGCCCTGAAGAAGGTAAAAAATTATTTTAGCAAGAAAAGGGACTTCCCCTCCTGGCCAAAGGAGCCCTGTGCTTAAGCACACCTAAGCACAACAGTAAATTCAGCACTGGTCAGTCTTCATTGAGCAGAGATGCCCATATCATGAAATGCATTCCAGTCATGACCATGATGTTTTATTTTGTGGCATAGAATATCTTGGATTACATTATCCTATGTAACCTTTCTTTTCTTACAGTATTTTCAACTAATTTTGAAAATAATCCAGCACTTGGAAGGATTTAGTAATATAACTAAAAATCTTATGTCTGCTATTTGGAGCATAACAAAGTTTCTTTAGTAAAATTATAATGCAAAACTTTTAGATTAATTTAAACACTTGAAAATAAACAGCTTTGTATCATAGAGCCTGGTGTGGTTTTAGATGATATGGAATCAAAAGTGTTAAGATGATAGTGTGTGTTTTGAGGGAGGGTTTCCTTGGTCCAATTTGATGGGTTCCATCCCACTCAGTGAGCAAATGTAGTATCGGGTCTTTTTGATTGATTTGATATATATATGTGAAATAAAGTGTCTTGCTCAAGGAAACAACACATCACCCAGTTCAATTCTCGGACCGGGTGATGTGTTGTTTCCTTGAGCAAGACACTTTATTTCGCATAGCTCCAGTTTACTCAGCTGTAGAAATGAGTTGATAGGACTGAGGTCCCTATCATTCCACTGCAAAGTGGTTGTGGAGGTGCCATGGCAAAAAAGCATCCAGCACTCACTGTAAATGAGGTTGGTGTTAGGAAGGGCATCCAGCTGTAGAAATAAAACCAGAATCAGTTCTTGTATGAGCAAGACAAGGTCAGCCGACCGGACACTGCCCACAACAGGACAATCCGTCTAACCCATGCTAGCGTGGAAGAACGAACGTAAACCGGTGATGATGAATATGATAGGCTAGGTGTGTGTTTGTAAAACAAGATTCTACATATATGACTTCCTTTGCCAAATCGGAAGGCATCCTGCCTAAGAAAGGAGCTTTATGAGATGGAAGGGTTGATGTAGCAGGTATTGCTGACCATCCTTATTTTGCCCACAGATATAACTGGAATATGTTATTCCAATCAAGAGTGTATAGTTTATTCCTTCCCCTTTCCACCCCCAGACCACCACCACCACCATCATCTTCTTCATTTTGCCTTGCTTTCATTCATTGTCTTCACTTCATTAATTTTCCTGAGTTTATTATTACCAAATCTGTGACGAACATGTTCTCTCTTCTCCCTCAATAATTTCAATGGTTTATATTTTTTAACAAAATCTTACTTTCTTCTTCTTGTCGTTTTCCTTCCCTTTTCTTTTGTCTTTCTTTACTTTCTTTGTTTCAGTCTCACAAGACTACTGTTGCTATAAAAATTACAATACCTTCTCCTAGGCATCACATAAAATTCTGTGTACATGTTATGGCTTTATTGCTATAAGTTATTGTTTTGTGTTGTCTTTAACTCCACTGACAGTGCTTTGGCTTGTATCGGATGCTGTTACTCCGGCTGGACCAGTAGTACTGTGCATAGGGTATGAAACTGCCAGAAGTTCATCTCGATGGCTGAAGATCACGGAATTCTATGTCGTCTTTTGTTAGTTTTATTTTTTTTAAATTAAGCTTTCCTCTTCAAAGAAGTTTCTTTTTGCCTTATTTTCGTCCATTTTTCTTTTCACTTTGTTAATTTTCCCAAGTTTATTATAAATGTATCGTTTCGTTTTCATTTTATGTCCACTTTTCCCTGCTTGCAAGGGTGGGACGGGAAGTGATTCTGGCTTGATTTCTACAGCTGGATGCCCTTCCTAACACCAACCTCATTTACAGTGAGTGCTGGGTGCTTTTTTGCTGTGGCACCTACACGACCACTTTGTAGTGGAATGATAGGGACCCCAGTCCCTATCATCTCATTTCTACAGCTGAGTAAACTGGAGCAATGTGAAATAAAGTGTCTTGCTCAAGGAAACAACACATCACCCGGTCTGAGAATTGAACTCACAACCTTTCGATTGCAAAGCCAATGCTCTAACCACTAAGCCATGTGCCTCCTAGATATATATATATATATATATTAGCAATTGGAAAGACCAATATAAACTGTTTCTTCGGTCTGATTTGATGAGCTCCATCCCACTTGTTAAGCAAATGAGGTCTGAGATCTTGCTGATCGACTGTTGATATATATATAAACATATACATATATGGAGGCACATGGCTTAGTGGTTAGAGCATTGGCCTTGCAATCGAAAGGTTGTGAGTTCAATTCTCAGACCGGGTGATGTGTTGTTTCCTTGAGCAAGACACTTTATTTCACATTGCTCCAGTTTACTCAGCTGTAGAAATGAGATGATAGGGACAGGGGTC
>OZ024748.1:53392356-53404856 GCA_964016885.1 Eledone cirrhosa
TGTGGTAATGCAGATACAACAACAAAAAGCACCCAGTCCACCCTGCATGGTGGTAGTGCTGGTGCTATGACAAAAAGCACCCAGCCCACTCTGTATAGTGCTAATGCTGATGCTATGAAAAAAAGCACCTGGTCCACTCTGTATTGTGGTAATGCAGATGCAACAACAAAAAGCACCCAGTCCACCCTGTATGGAAGTAGTGCTGGTACTATAACATAAAGCACCTAGTCCACCTTGTATAGTGGTAGTGTGTTGGCAGCAGTGGCAGTCTGTTATAGTTAGAGGTTATAATGTTTTGTTACTGACGAGAAAATTGTAGGATGTGATTTGAGGAAAATGTGTCTACCATTTCTAGCAAGCTGTCTGAGTATATCGAGGCTCTATTGTTAACACAATGTGCTAGGAAGTGGGGTTTGGGAGAAAGATATAATCAATCAAAATAAAAACCTTACTCCAATGCCTTTCTCTAATGATTTGAATATTTAAAGACCTGATCAACCCATAACATGGGAAAAGGGACTATTTGGGAAAGAAAAAATTAAGGAAACCTTGTATTTAAAAAACATGAATATATGAGTAGAGATTATAAATGTGTATATAGTGAATGTATATAATATATATATATATATATATATATATTAAAATATAAGTATTAATAAAATAGATGTTATTTTGATCAATTACATTTTATTATACATATTTCGGATGTACAACAGTACGTCCTCATCAGACAAAATATAATGATACATGACATACCCTGAGATGTTAAATAGTTAAGATTTAATCAAGGTAGTGATTAACCCAATAGAAAATTTTACTTTTATCCTATCTTTGTGAAAGTGCGAAAACGTAATAAATGCATTAGAGAATGTGTGAGTAAGAAAAAACTTTGCATACTGTAAGTGTTATAAAATTTTAAGGTGTATGATACTACAATATATCTAGGAAAAATGAATCATAACAACCAGTGATAGCCACTGGAAAAAGATTTATAAGGAGGGAAAAATAAAGTGTTATTTAAATATTTATAACAATAAGTACTTCAAAAGCTTTACATACCTAATAATATGTTGGTATTATTGTTAAAGTTTAGATTTAGGTAAATAATCAACAGTATAATATTTCATTCTTTATGTGCCAGCTAAATCCTTTAAATGTTATTCTCATACTTATCGAGTTTATATATATAATATATAAATAACTAGCAAATAATCCTGAAATCTGGAGTCTTCACCTTAATATTATAAATTAAATATTTTCAAATCTAACCGTTTAACTCCCCCCCCCCCCACACTTTATTTTTCCCTCCTTATAAATCTTTTTCCAGTGGCTATCACTGGCTGTTATGATCCATGAGACGTTTTCCTAGATATATTGTAGTATCATACACCTTAAAATTGTATAACACTTACAGTATGCAACGTTTTTTCTTACTCACACATTCTCTAATGAATTTATTACGTTTTCGCCCTTTCACAAAGATAGGATAAAAGTAAAATTTTCTATTGGGTTAATCACTACTTTGATTAAATCTTAACCATTTAACATCTCAGGGTATGTCATGTATCATTATATTTTGTCTGATGAGGACGTACTGTTGTACATCCGAAATATGTATAATAAAATGTAATTGATCAAAAGAATATCTATTTTATTAATACTTATATTTTAATATTAATAACTCCAGAAAAATTTTTTTTACCGTTGAGTGCTTCCAATCTACTGTAAAACTCATTCTTTGACATAATCATTGAAAATTGTTTAACAATTTAATATATATATATATATATATATAAATCAGTACATAGAATAATATACAAATGTCAGGGAAGTGAATAGTGTATGAGTCATGATATACATGTGTGTATGTGTATGGAGGGGGAACATTATATGTAGTGTTGGCGAATCTCGGGAAGCATGGAGGCCTTAAAGGATGCAGTGACTCGACAGCTAACAACTGATGCAGGCAGTTGGTTCCATGCTTCAGCAGCTCTGAGCGTGAAAAAATGTTTCCGAAAGTCGTGGGAACTGTACTGTTTTCTGACTTTGTGGGCATGCCCACGTGTGTTAGACACATGGAAATCAAAAAGGTACTCAGGGTTGTTGTTGGCAAGATGGTTAACAATTTTGTGGGTGTTTACCAAGTCAGTTGCCAGGCATCAGAGCTTCAATGTATCCATGCCCAGGGAAGCAAGGCGCTCAGAGTATGGTAGATGCCTGATGGAGGGTATTCGCTTGGTTGCATGTCTCTGAACAGTTTCCAGGCGGTCAATGTTCTGAGCAAGATAGGGGTTCCAAACTGGTGATGCAAATTCTAAGTGTGGCCACACCATAGCCATGTACAGCCTTAAATAGATATCTGGAGAGCGGCTGACAAAGATCTTGCTGAGTGATGCTAAGACACCCTCGGCCTTCTTGACAATTTTAGAGACGTGCTTCGTCCAACGCAAATCGCTGCTGACCGTAATGCTCAGGTCACGTTCATAAGAAGACTTCTTGATACTAGTGCTGTGGAGGGAGTATGTGGATGCTGGGTTTTTACTCCCAAAATGCATGGTGGTGCACTTGTCCACAGCTAGTTTGAGTTGTCAGTCTGAGATCCATTGTTGCATTGTGTCCAGGTCAGACTGCAAGCAAGATCTATAGTGCTCAGGATCTGTCCTTTTTATCTCAAGGTACAGCTTGATGTCATCTGCGTACTTTAGTACTGTGGCATTCTTTAAGTTGGCATCTATGTCACTAATATATGCCACAAACAAAAGGGAGCTAAGAACAGATCCCTGTGGTACACCAGATGACATCTCATATGGTGAGGAATGCTGTCCCACAACCATGACTACCTCTCTTCGACTGAGAATGAAGGACTTCAACCAGTTAAAAAGATCATCCTTCACACCCATTGCAGAGAGTTTTGCCATATATATATACACACGCATATATGTATATATATATATATATATATATATATATATATATATATATATATATATATACACACACACATATTATGTATTATATATATACACATTATACATATATAAATATATGATATAGATCATGATGTAAGTATATGAATTATGTATGTATGCGCACACATGTATATATCATCATATATATTATACACATACAGACAGATATATACACCCACTCTCAATAAATATTTAAAATATGTTAAATAAAAAACAAATCGAAATAAAAAATATATCTTATTTATTTATTTATGTTTTTTTATTCTTGCCTTATTGTCTTTTCATTTTATTTTATGCTCCATATTCTTTTCTGCATATTTTTGCTAATCCCATTCACTCCCCATCTATCTATCTATCTATCTATCTCTATCTATCTATCTCCTTCTCTCTATTTTCAAACTCTCTTTTCTTCTCTCTCTGTCTCTCTATCAATCTCACTCTCTCTCTCTCTCTCTCTCTCTCTCTCTCTCTCTCTCTCTCTCTCTCTCTCTCTCTCTCTCTCTCTCTCTCTCTCTCTCTCTCTCTCTCTCTCCCTCTCTCTCTCTCTCTCCTATCCCTGCCATTTGTGTCTTACCTAACCTTATCCCAGCTCCTTACACTTCCCCAGCCTAACAACCATAATTTTTCTAAGTATGTGTATGTGCCTATGTGTGTGTGTGTGTGTATGTATGTGTATGCATGCATGTATGTGTGTATGTATGTGTATACATGTATGTATGTGTATGCATGTATGTATGAGTATGAATGTGTGTATATACATGTATGTGTGTGTGTGTGTGTATGTATGTGTGTATGTATACATGTGTGTATGTATACATGTGTGTATGTCCATATATGTGTGTATGTGTGTGTGTATGCATGTCTGTGTATATATATATATATATATGTATATATGCATGACTATATGTGTGTGTGTGTATCCATGTCTGTATATATATATATATATATATATATATATGTATATATATATATATATGTATATATATATATATATATATATGTATATATGCATATATGCATGACTATATGTATGTGTGTGTATCCATGTCTGTATATATATATATATATATATATATGCATGACTGTATGTATGTGTGTATATATGCAGGAAGAAGTACGAAGAGTCTTGTCTTGATGGAATTGGTGAAATGCCAATAGTCGACTCTGACTGGAGCTTCTTTTTAAAAAAAAGCACAACAACAATAATAATAATAATAATAATAATGGCAATAATAATAATAAAAAACAGTAAGTAAAAGGACGAGAAAAAATGGTGAAAAAAATGTAAAGCAAAGCAAAGATCTATCATTGGTTTTAATCAAATAAATACACATAACAATATCTTTTAATCAGGCAAGACGGTACATAGCTGAGATCTGATCAAGATGAAAGGGGTAGGTTGGTGGGTGGTTTGGGGAAGTATGGTTAAATGGAAAGATATATGAAATATTGCAACAACTGTGACAGCCAACAACAACAACAACAACAACAACCTATATTAATGATAGCAATGACAAGAAAGGAGGACGGCATTCCTTATTTAGAAATTATTATTATTATTATTATTATTATTATTATTATTATTATATTAGGGCAGTGGATTGGCAGTATTAGTGGAGCCGGCTGCCATGCTTTGACGCATAGAGTTACGGCCCTTGCCATTCTGAGTTCAAATCCTGCCGAGATTAACTTTGCCTTTCATCCTTACGGGGTTGATAAAATAAAGTACCAGTAATGCACTGGGATAATTGCTGGCCGTGTGCCAATAGTAGAAACAATTATTATTATTATTATATTCGGGAAGTGGATTGGCAGTATCAGTAGAGTGTCGGACAACCTGCTTCGCAGCATAGAGTTGCGTTTTTTTACGTTCTGAGTTCAAATCCTGCCAAAGTTAACTTTGCTTTTCATCCTTATGGGGTCGATAAATTAACAAAGCACCAGTAATGTACTGGAGTCAGTTTATTCGACTTTCCCCTCCCCACAAATTATTGACCTTGTGCCTATACTAGAAATCATTATTATTATTATCATACTGGAGCAATGAATTGGTAATATTGGTAGAGATGAGAGAACTCTGGCTGGATACAGCCGGTTTGAACAGAGAGTGGTGAGAGAATTCTGGCCGGATACGGCCGGTTTAAACAGAGAGTGGTGAGAGAATTCTGGCTGGATACAGCCGGTTTGAACAGAGAGTGGTGAGAGAATTCTGGCTGGATACAGCCGGTTTGAACAGAGTGGTGAGAGAATTCTGGCTGGATACAGCCGGTTTGAACAGAGAGTGGTGAGAGAATTCTGGCTGGATACAGCCGGTTTGAACAGAGAGTGGTGAGAGAATTCTGGCTGGATACAGCCGGTTTGAACAGAGAGTGGTGAGAGAATTCTGGCTGGATACAGCCGGTTTAAACAGAAAGTGGTGATAGAATTCTGGTCGGATATGACTGGTTTGAACAGAAAGAGGTGAGAGAATTCTGGCCAGATACGGCCGCTTTAAATGCTAAAAGGTTAAGTAAATTTATTCCACATGCCACCCTATAAATGAAACTGAAGGGTCAGTCTGTCTCATGGTCCCAGAAGACAGAATGGAGAAGACAAAATTGTCTTTCATTTTGTAACAAAGTACCAGAACAGGAACGTTGCTGTTAAGTGGATTGTGATATTACTGCAATATACATTGTCGTCTTTCGTGTGTCATTTTATTTATTGTCATTTATAATTAACCCTTTAGAATTTACATTACTCTATATTTACTACTGTATTTTCATGGTAAAGGCTTTATGTTACATAATTATCTCACATAATATTGAATCTATGAGATTTTGATATTATTTATTTTGAGAACAATACCTTAACATAAGTATGAGTTACTAACTCATATATAATGATTGGAGAACAGCGAGAGTGTGTCAAGTTTGTTATTTTACATCACGTTATTAAAATAAGTTGAGTTATTTTCAATAAACCATGAATGAATATCTACTAAATTTCTTAGCTCTTGATTAAACATCAATAATCTTATATATAATGTGTTGGTTATTTCAATATTTACTTCTGTTAAAACTTTCAAATGTCAGCTTCCGTTAGTGTTCATATCATAACATCTTACCATAATGCTGTTTATATATAATATTTTCATCGTTATTTATATCATAGCAACACAGTCTTTGTTCAATTTATGTGCATATTGTCAATTTACTTTTTCAATTTATGTATCATATCTATATGAATATATATTTGCATATAATTGTTGCTACTTTTGGCACTAGGCCAGCAATTATTCCAGTGTATTACTGGTACTTTATTTTATCGACCCTGTAAGGATGAAAGGCAAAGTTAACCTCGGCGGAATTTGAACTCAGACTATAAAGGGCCGTAACTCTTTGCTGCAAAGTATGGCGTCCGACCCTCTACTGACACTGCCAATCCACCACCCTATATTTGCATATAATATCAATATGCACACTACATATGCTGGTGAAAACCGTCCAGAGGGTGATTCTTCTGTTAATTTTGAAAATAGTCAAGAATTTGGAAGAATTTAATAATATAACTAACTTTCTCATTATTTGTTTAAATAATAACTTAACAAAGGTCCACACACAAAATTATGGTGGAAGATTTTAGATAAATATAAACACTTTAAAATAAACAGTTTTGTATAATAGAACCGGAAGTGGTTTCAGGCAGTTTGGTATCAAAATGGTTCAACAGTTCTAATACTTGATCCAAGAAACATGGATTCACATCTATTAGGGAACAGATGTATAAATAATGAAAGTATTTTTTAAAAATATTAAATAATAAACAGGAAAAGAGAGAAAAAAGAGAAAGAAGGCAGGTAAAAAGAAATGTTTTTAAAATATGGAGAGTGAAAACATTACCCACTTGGCTGCATGTTACATCTCAGCTAGGTTCTGCAGACAAGATGGTTTTCATCTTGAATAAGAGACAGCAATCATGTGACGTCCTCCATGTTCTGCAACCAGCTGACAGTAGTAGGATTAGGGTGCATGACGCCAATACTCTCAGGTGGGCAGAGATCCAGGCCCTCTCTCAGTAGGTGTTCAGCAGTCTGCTTAGGTGAGCCACACAGGTAAGCTGTTGATGGATGCACCCACCACCCAACCCCCAAGCAGTGCATGGCTGCATTAAATCAGCTGACACCAATGCATAGCTGGTTCAGAAGCACTTACTTCCTTTGAGAGAGGTTTGCACCTGAGGAAAGGACTGTGTTGGGATTGACATTCAGTTGGGTGGGACAACATGTCTGTTAGTGAAAAGAAAGCATTCCTGTAGACCAAGCATAGGCAATCTTTTATGAGCAGTGGACCACATAGCATATGGCTCATCATTAGCCTGGCCAAACTACAAAAACATTGAAGACAATTTTGAAACTAGGCATGCTATTCAGAAGGCTAAATTAGCCACATGTGGCTCACAGGCCAAAATTTGCCTATAATTGGTGCAGCCAATAGACAACAACTCTGCTCCATTAGCCATTCACCCTCATGAAGATCATGGGTTTCCTTCTTCAGGTGAGATGCCATTGATCCCAATTTTGAAGAGGAAAATGGTGGTCCAAGTATCAAGGCCACTCGATGTCACAATGGCAAGGGGCACAAAAAAAAAAGGGAACAGTAAGTCAAATAGTGTTTAACAATCTTCTGCTCCTTGGCATTATAGGTGAGGCAATAAACTGATCTGAAGGTTAAAATAAATTAACTGGGTTATTTAAAATAAAAAGATAATCTTTAATTTTTTTTCAATCATTTCACTTTTATTTTCAAGGCTTCATAAACTGTCTTGAATTCCTGGAATATACAGTATTCCATTAAGTTATATATATGTATATATATATATTTATATAAATGAAAGGTATAGAAAATATTGTAGCAAAAAGCCAACAGTATTCCATAATATATATATTTATATATACACACACACACACACACATGGCCCTTAGCATAAACAAAGTGTTCATTAATTTTGCTTATATTCTTATGATCTGTGTGCAAGTATGTGTGTGCAAGTATGTGTGTATATATATATATATATATACACAACTGTATGTGTGTATAATATCATCATCACTGTTGAACAACTAAATGATAATGATATACATACTTATTTATATACATATACACATGCATACACACATATGTAGATAGATATATATATACATACAAATATACATACACATGTATGTATATTTAAAAAGTATATTCTATATCTACTTGTGATTGTTGTCCCTAGTGAGTTTTAGAATTCTGGAAAGCTTTCAAACCTTAATTAATTGAACTCCGATTATTTTAAAAGCATTCATCATCAGGATTAACCATTCTCTTGTCTTATATTAACTTACTATACGGGGAGAGGGTGGAGGGAAGGACGAGAGGGTGGAGGGAAGGGCGAGAGGGGGGGAGGGGGAGAGGAAGGGGAAAAAGGAAAAAAAATTTTGAAATAAATTTAAGGCATGAAAATAAAAAAGAAGAAAATATTTATTGGATGAAAAAAAATTTCTTATTTTTTTTCAATCAACAAGAAAAAAAAATAGAAAATGGTAGTATTAGAATTATTAAGTTGACATTGATGTTGGTGATGTTGGTGATGATGGTGATGTTGGTGATGGTGGTGATGATGGCAGTGTTGATGATGGTCATGGAGATGTTGGTGATGATGGTGATGGTGATGGCGTTGTTGATGGTGTTGGTGATGGGGGTGATGGTTATGGTGGTGATGATGATGATGGTGATGGTGATGGTAATGGTGGCGTTGTTAATGGTGATGATGGCGGTGTTGATGAATGTGATGATAGTGATGATGGTGGCCATGTTGATGATGGTGATGGGGATGTTGTTGGTGATGATAGTGATGATGATGGTGATCGGGATGATAGCAGTGTTGATGATGGTGATGGCGATGTTGGTAGTGATGATGGCGGTGTTGATGATGGTGGTGGTGGCAGTCATCATGGTGTTGTTGATGATGATGATGATATTGATGTTGATGATGGTGGTGATGATTACACTGATGGCAAATATGATGATAATGGCAGTGATAATGATGATGATGATGATGACTATGATGTTGACCTTGATGTAGATAGGGGTGGTTTTGATGTAGATGATGTTGATTATGAAGATGATGATGATGATTATGATGTTGATGATGATTATGATGGTGATGATATATCACCACCACCACCATCACCATACCGCCATCACTATACCACCACCACCACTGCCATACCACCACTATATCACAGCCATACCACCACTATATCACCGCCATACCACCACTATATCACCGCCATACCACCACTATATCACCACCATACCACCACCATCACCATCATACCACCATCACTATACCACCACCACCACTGCCATACCACCACTATATCAGCACCATACCACCACCACCATACCATCACCACCATATCACCACCATACCACCACCAGCACCACCATACCACCATCACTATACCACTGCCCTACCACCACTATATTACCATACCACCATCACTATACCACTACCACCCCCATACCACCACTATACCACCACCATACCACAACTATATCACCACCATACCACCACCAGCACCACCACCACCGCCATACCACCATCAGCACCACCATACCACCATCACTATACCACCACCATCACTATACCACCACTACCACCACTGCCATACCACCACTATATCACCACCATACCACCACCATATCACCACCATACCACCACCGCCGCCATACCACCACCAGCACCACCATACCACCATCAGCACCACCATACCACCATCACTATACCACCACCACCACTGTCATACCACCACTATATCACCACCACCACCACCATACCACTGTCATACCACCATCACTATACCACCACCACTATACCACCACCACTATACCAGCACCACCAGCACCACCACACCACCACACCACCACCATACCACTGTCATACCCCCATCACTATACCACCACCACATTACCAGCACCACCATACCACCACCACCACCATACCACCATACCACACCACCACCACCACCACCAGTAATGAGTATAGAACCAGGTAGTTAGCTAAGTAAGTATATAAGCCAAAATCTGTAGGAGAGAGATAATAAGTTCCAATGAGACATTGACTTTTTATTCAGGAAATCTGCCATCGAACCAGAAAGAATTAACTAGCACGCGTCTAATGTTGTATATATTTTAACCTATATATATGTGTGTGTGTGTGTCTGTCAATGTGTGTGTGTATATGTCTCTCTCTGTCTATGTATGTGTCTGTCTATGTATGTCTGTGTGTGTGTGTGTGTGTGTATGTGTATGTCTATGTATGTGTGGGTATATGAAACATATCTAGCATGCATCTAATGTATATATTTTAACCTATATATATATGTATATGTGTGTGTGTGTGTCTGTCTGTCAATGTGTGTCTGTCTGTCAATGTGTGTGTGTATATGTCTCTCTCTGTCTATGTATGTGTCTGTCTATGTATGTCTGTGTGTCTGTGTGTGTGTGTATGTGTATGTCTATGTATGTGTGGGTATATGAAACATATCTAGCATGCATCTAATGTATATATTTTAACCTATATATATATGTATATGTGTGTGTGTGTGTTTGTATGTCTGTCTGTCTGTGTCTATGTATGTGTGTATGTATACGTGTCTGTTTATGTATGTGTGTGTGTGTATGTCTGTCTGTGTCTATCTATGTATGTCTGTGTGTGTGTATATGTGTGTGTCTGTCTATGTATGTGTGGGTATATGAAACATATGTAGCATGCATCTAATGTTGTATATATATATATATATATATATATATATATATGGGTGTGTGTGTATATATATATATGTGTGTGTGTGTGTGTGTGTGTATATATATATGTGTGTGTGTGTGTATATATATGTGTGTGTGTGTGTCTATGTATATGTCAGTCTATATCTATGTATGTGCATGTCTGTGTCTCAAATGTGTATATATGTATGTGTATATATAGATGTATATGTACCGTGTATGCAATGTTGCATATATTTTCACCTCTATGTATATATATATGTTTGTTTGTATGTGTGTGTATATATAGACTAATGTCTAGCACATATCTAATGTTGTATATATTTCAACCTATCTGTATATATATGAGTATGTGTTGATATGTGTAGACATATCTGTGTGTATATAGATGCATATGTACCATGCATCTAATGTTGTATATATTTTAACCTATATGTATATATGTATGTTTATATAGACGCATATGTATCAGGCATGCAATGTAGTATATATTTTAACCTATTTGTATATTTGCATGTATATCATCATCATCATCATCACCATTTTACGTCCATTCTTCCACGCTAGCATGGGTTAGACGGGTTGTCCTGTTGTGGGCAGTGCCCAGTCGGCTGACCTTGTCTTGCTCATACGGGAACTCATTCTGGCTTGATTTCTACAGTTGGATGCCCTTCCTAACACCAACCTCATTTACAGTGAGTGCTGGGTGCTTTTTTGCCGTGGCGCCTCCACGACCACTTTGCAGTGGAATGATAGGGACCCCAGTCCCTATCATCTCATTTCTACAGCTGAGTAAACTGGAGCAATGTGAAATAAAGTGTCTTGCTCAAGGAAACAACACATCACCCGGTCTGAGAATTGAACTCAACCTTTCGATTGCAAGGCCAATGCTCTAACCACTAAGCCATGCGCCTTCATATATATATAAATATATATATATGTTTTGCAAGGTTTTTGATATGAAATCATGTGTTGGAACAAATATTGTTATATTTGGGGAGGGTCATATTATAATATTGCCAGAAATAATAATAAAACACACTCACTAAAAATAAAAATGGTGTAGACATTACAATACACTGGGAGGAAACATAATAGTGCCACTGATGATGCCACAGGTGTGAGATGAAAGAACTTTGATAGATTATATATATGTATTTATATCTATATTTTTAATCGTTGGTCAATCAATGATAAACATTGACTGCCACTAAATTAACTATAAAGTTATAAAATATACAGAAGTGAAAACCAATCCAAACCAAACAGTGAGTTGGTTTTATTATTATTTCTGGCAATATTATAACAATATGACCCTCCCCAAATATAACAATATATATAAAACCACTATTTGCCATCTATTTTCTGTGAAAGGTTTTCTTAAGAGGAAGAGAAGGTAACCACCGCTAAATGAAGTACTCAATACAGTAGCAAAGATGGTACAGATTTATTTCATATAGAAATGACTTCTACAGAAGTAATGTTCTATTTTAATCATTACTTGGATGATAAGAAGAAATTAATTTGTGATATTTATGGCATCCATGCCCTTCCATAGATTACTAACTAGCTTGTTCTATATTATTATTGATATTAAGTTCTAACGAGTTATTTACTCTTTATCTTCTCTCTATATAAGATGTAGTGAAGGTGTGTGACTGAGTGGTTAGAGAATAGGATTCACAATTGTGAGGTTGTGAGTTCGATTCCTGGACAGGGCAAT
>OZ024748.1:53414856-53422356 GCA_964016885.1 Eledone cirrhosa
GCTGTAACCGGCCACTCATACTGTTGTTAAGAGATTGTTCTCAAAATAAATAATATCAAAATCTCATAGATTCAATATTATGTGAGGTAAAGCATGAAAATACAATAGTATATATAGAGTAATGTAAATGGTAAAGGGTTAAACATAGTTGTATGTTTGTTGTCAATGACAGCAGGTACTCAATCATTGACGATGCTCTAAACATAAGGATTGCTATAGAGTCAAGTTGATCCATCTCTTCTATACCATGAAGATATTGCATATACAGTCAAGGTGTTTATATCTACATATAGCATTGACTTCAAAGTCACAATCAACCTTTTCATTGTTACAAATATTTATACACTTTATTTATATGTATTGAGTACGTATTCAGTTAAGATTTGACTACTTTTTTTATATCTCGTTATACATAGAATACATTCATTAATATATATCCTTATCATCACGATTTTACTATATATATATATCACTATATAATATATCATATATATACACATACACATATATATATATATATATGTGTGAATATATATATATGTGTGAATATATATATATGTGTGAATATATATATATATATATATATATATATATATATATATATATATATATATATACACATACATATATATATATATATATACACATACATATATATATATATATATATATACACATACATATATATCTGTATATACATATATATACATATATATCTGTGTGTGTGTGTGTGTGTGTATATATATATATATATATATATATATATATATATATATATATATATATATATATATATATATATGAAGGCAGATGGCTTACTGGTTAGAGCATTGGGCTTGCAATCGAAAGGTTGTGAGTTCAATTCTCAGACCTGGTGGTGTGTTGTTACCTTGAGCAAGACACTTTATTTCACATTGCACCAGTTTACTCAGCTGTAGAAATGAGAAGATAGGGACTGGGGTCCCTATCATACCACTGCAAAGTGGTCGTGGAGGTTCCACGCCAAAAAAGCACCCAGCCCTCACTGTAAATGAGGTTGGTGTTAGGAAGGGCATCCAGCTGTAGAAATCAAGCCAGAATCAGTTCCCATCCCACCCTTGCAAGCAGGGAAAAGCGGACGTAAAATGATGATGATGATGATATATATATATATATATATATATATATATAGATATCTATTCAGATATAGATATATTGATAAAGATATAGATATACATAGGCACACTCGCAGAGGGAGAATGGATTTTTAAGCAGGGTATATTAAATTAAACATATAGACAACAAATATTTCACATACTTATAAACATTTTAATAAATCATGCAATGGCAGATATAAGTGTGCCTATACCCAGATATATCTACATATAAGTATATAGTGTATATATCTATATATATATATATCCATGTGTATATATATATATGAATGCAGGTAGGTAGGATATATATATATATACATATGGATGTATATATGTACATATATATATATATAAATATATATATATATATATGTACATATATGTATATATATATATGTACATATATATATATATATATGTACATATATATATATATATATATATATATATATATATATATATATATATATATATAAATGAAAGGTATAGAAAATATTGTAGCAAAATATATATATATATGTACATATATATATACATATATATATATATGTACAAATATATATATATGTACAAATATATATATATGTATACATATATACATATATATATACATATATGTATACATATATATATATATGTATACATATATATATATGTATACATATATATATATATGTATACATATATATATGTACATATATACATATATATGTACATATATCTATACATATATATATATGTATACATATATATATATGTACATATATACATATATATGTACATATATCTATACATATATATATATATGTACATATATATATATACAATTTTTTTTTTTTTTGTAAATTTTCCTGAAAAATATGCTTTTGATGTTTGAACAAATACGCTTAATATTGCATTAGGGATCCTTGATGGGAAACAGGCACACTGATCACCCCAAAACTATATTTTCCATTCTTTCTCTAAACTTCGCTTCATAAGCCCTTTACCCTTCTCCCCTACTGCTCATCACAACTATACATATTAAAAGAAAAATATAAAAATAATCATATTAAAATACAAGTAAAGCACTAGATTACATACACTCATAGATATGTATATGAATATATATATATAATCCACCCCCTCTCTCTCTTCTCTTCCTCTGTATGTATGTGTATGGTATATATATATATATATATATTTTATAGTGGAGACAGTAAAGAAAAAATGTGGAAGCGAAGAGGCAGTACAATATATATATATATATATATATATATATTTATATACATATATATATATTTATATATTAAAAAAACTACAGCCAACTTTCATGATCGAGTATGACTTTGTATTATGTACTATGCATTCACTTGGCATTTCTCTTTCTCTCTGTATACACACATATACATATATATATATATATATATATATATACATACATGCTTATATATATATATATATATATATATTCCATTATTTTGTCAAAGTCCTTGACAATTTTTTAAATATATATTTTGAAGAATTTTTCAATATAACACAATTTCATTGTGTACTTTGTATTTTTTTTTTTTTTCGGTTTTTCTCCTTTTTTCGTTTTTGCTTATCCTCCTTCATTTTTTTTTTTTTTTCGTCTATTTGTCATGTCATCTATAACAACCATGTGGTTTGTTTGGGTACATGCAAGCTTCATCTCTAGCTTCCATTATTTAACCCTCTTAAAATATATTTACCATGTTACTGCTTATATGTCCACATATATGTAGAATGTGTATGCATGTATGTGTATATATATATATATATATAAATATATATATATATATACACACACACAAATATATATATATATATATATATGCATACACACACACACACGCATATATATATATATATATAAATGTGTGTGAGTGTGTCTGTGTATATATTTGTGTTAGTGCAGCTATATCATTACATGCATTTAATTACATTATCTGTAAGTACATATAGAAAGATATGTATATGCATGTATGTATATATATGTGCGCATATATGAGTACATAAACACATATATACAAAGAAATTGCTTATCTGCTTTATGCTTAAATAAAATTTGAAGAAGATAAAATAATAATAAATAATAATAAAATGAAATATAATAATTTTGGCAGAAAGAGAATTTATATATATATATATATATATTTATATTTATTTATATATTTATATTTATATATATATATATATTTATATATATATATATATATATGTATTTATTTATATATATATATATATATTTATATATATATATATGTATTTATATATTTATATATATACATATATTTATATAATATATTATATATATATACACACATACATATATATGAATATATATATTTATATATATATATATGTATATATATATGTATATAAATATATATATTTATATATATATAATATAATTTATATATATATTTTATATATATATATATATATATATATATATATATATATATATATGCACACACAGACACACACACACAATGCACATACATAAACAATACTTTTTTTCTCTGGATATGAAAGTATTATTTTAGAAATCTCCGCCTGTTCTCAAACAGGAGTGCTCATATTCTATTGTATTATGTTGTGCTGAGTTATAAATAATTTCATCATGACATATACTTTCTAACTACTTATGTTCCTCATAAATAATACACAATAAACATAGGATTTGTTAAATCTCTTATAATTTTCCTCATGTTCTGTCAAGAACGTTTTTTTTTCCCCTGTTTTACAAAATTTCGTAAATAATTTTCTAGTTATAATATATTTATTCATTTAATTTTGATATAATTTTTTAAATTATTGTAATGTTTGTTTGTAAATTATTAAAAATAAAATAAATTATTGAAAGTTTTCTGATATATTTGTAAAGCAGTTCTTTTTGTTTATTTGCTTTCATTTTTTTTTTTTTTTTTCCCCTTATTAATATTGTTAGATTGAATAAACTGAGGAACAATAGTGCTGCTGCCACAGTAATCCCATCTTTTTGTACCATTTCAGACAATCATTATCCAATATGTTCTCCATTTATAAACTAAGGGGTGATTAGAGGAATATATATTTTTTTTCTGCTGCTATTTCTAGCAAGTTTGACAACCTTGTAAAGCTGTCTTGTCTGTATTGCCTCCAAAAGGAAATATACAGAGTTTTGTGAAACATTCTTACAAATATTCTCAGCATACAACAATAATTTTGAAAACAGATTATTTTCAGATTGTAATTGTTTCTACTTTTGGCACAAGGCCATCAAATTACACCAGTGTATTACTGATACTTTACTTTATCAACCCCCGTAAGGGTGAAAAGCAAATTTAACCTCAGCAGGATTTGAACTCAGAACCTAAAGGGACATAACTCTATGCTGCAAAGCATAGTGTCGAACCCTTGGTTTCTGATTTAGGCACAAGGCCAACAATTTGGGGTGAGAGGAAAGTTGACTAACCCTTTAACATTTACATTACTCTATATTTACTATTATATTTTCATGGTAAAGACTTTACTTCACATAATTATCTCACATAATATAAAATCTCTGAGATTTTGATATTATTTATCTTGAGGACAATACCTTAACATCAGTATGAGTGGCCAGTTTCAGCTGGTTTGAACAGAAAGAGGTTAGAGAATTCTGACTGGGTATCAGTGCTTTACTGGTACTTTATTTTATCGACCCCATAAGGATGAAAGGCAAAGCTAACCTTGGTGGGATTTAAACTCAGAACATAAAGGGATGTAACTATATATTACAAAGCATGTGTCCGACGCTCTAATCCATTACTTTGGGATTCTAATGGATTTATTTATTGTTGCAGTTTAGCCCCCCCCCCCCCCCAGTTACTCTTTATTCAGCAGATCTATGATGAAAGATATTCCAACCATGACCAACCCAACCCAACTTTTTTATTTCTTGTGTGCAGGAAATTCAGGATCTCATCATTCACTGTGTGTTTTTTTTAAGATAGTAGATGTGTATTTTGAGGCTGATATGGCTGTTATTTCTAACATTTAGAATGGTCACACCCCAGCATGGCCCCCACCCACGGGCCAAAACAATTAAAAATTAAAGAGTAGATCACGCTACCTTCTAGATACACCTATATATCCTTATGAAGCATTTTGTTGGTTGAATGCGCCTAGTACACTCTGTTAAGTGGTTGGTAGTCGGAAGAGCATCTGGATATAGAAAACCTGCAAAAAAAAATAGAATTTATGGGCAATTGTAGTCCTCTGACCTTTCTAGGGCAGTAACTTCATATAATAACTCACTTGAAATATACCAGCCCGTCCAACCCATGCCAATATGGAAGGCAAACATAAAACAATGATGATGATATAAGTATATGTATTTATGCATTAAAAAAACCTGATGGTCATACTTGGATTAACTTTGATCATATATTTGGTGGGTTAGGACTGCCCAAGAGGAGCTCAACAAAAACAACCCTGGCTATTTTTCACTATACACATGGCTTGTGCAGAGACACTGTACCTAGTTTCGTGTTTGAGTTATATTCAGTTCTGATCATAAAGGATGAGGGATATTTTTGACCCCTTTTGATACCAACATTCCTGAAATTGCCATTCATTTTTGATTAAAAAAAACTCTTCATTTCAAAATGCTTACACTTATAAAACTAAAAAGTAGGTATATGTGTTTATAAAGCCATACAGTGCTAGTGCGTTAGATTACCAAGGTAACAAGTTGATGGCTTTCTTAACACACATATCCAATTTTCAGTTCATATTCCACAATTCTTCAAGCAAACTATCATACCATTTAGTTTTATATTAAAACCTTCCATCATTTTAGAGAGGTTTTTGATAAGTAATGTTTGAAATATCAGTTTACTAATGAAAGATTTAGTTATTTTATTAAATTCCTTTAAATTTTTGGATATTTTCAGAATTAATTGGATCACTTTGGAAACATGTTTCATTAGAAATGAAAGAGTTAAACAGATATATTAGACAGTGAGTACAACATAGAGAAAACAGATAAAACAAACAGTATGGAGTACAATATAATTATCTTCTCCATGAGACATCCATCTTGATTTGACATTTTAACTCTGGTCATGACATTTTTGTTCTTGGCACAATATGCTAAGTATTGTGTCCATTCATATGTTAATCTCACTTTAATCCACTAGTTTTTAAACTGGCCATATCTGGCCAGAATTCTCTCACCTCTTTCTGATCAAACTGGCCATAACTGGCCACTCATACTGATGTTAATGTATGGTTCCCAAAATAGATAACATCAAAATCTCATAGATTCGATATTATGTGAGGTAAAGCCTTTACAACAAAAAGGCAATAGTAAATATAGAATAATGTAATTACTATATTTCTAACAAAAGAAATTACCAATATTTTTCAAATAATTTTGAAAGACTTTCCAGATATTCAATAATACAACTCACCATCTCATGTGGATCTCATTTCAACATTTATCATTTGGGGATACCTCAGCACTTACACCTATAGTCCCACAAGAATGACAATGCCCCAGAGTTCAATATTATATGTAATATTCTTTACAGTGGTTTTTGTGTTACTCTACCCCAGTTATTGTAAGATGAGTGTCTGGGCAGTTGTGTAATTTATCAGCTTTGCCTACTTATTTGGATCATTCTCAGTTTTCAATGCAATCCACACAATTCATACTTTGCATTGACTGCTGGTCAAGATATTGTTCCACACATCAGCCAGAATTGCCAGTAATTCCACTTTAACAGACACAAGAGAGACCATTTGAGATATCTTCCTCTTTGCCCACTTATTCCTGTGAGGGTCATGGAGGAAGAGTTCTCAAACACTCCTTCCAGCAGGTCCTGTCAGAAACAAGTGTCTCCAACTGATTCAGCTTGATCCCCAAGTGGGATCAGACAAGTTCATTGATGTTATCCAACCATCTTACTCAGGTCTACTACTGGGTGTCTTGCTGGTTGGTTCTGCCTGTAAAATCTGTCCAGCGATTCTTTCCTGAGACATTCTAAGCACATGCCTATAGTATCAGAGCTGTGATCTCTCAATTTCGAGAAGTATTAGCTTTTCCTGGGGTGACTCTCTGATCTGCAAGCTGCGCACTCTATTGAGTAACATTACTCCAAATACCCTTCAGAGGAATCCCATTTCGGCCGCTTGTATTTGTGATTGAATTCTTTTGGTTACTACCCAAGATTCATGACCATAGGTAAGGATTAGCATGATTATCGAATTGAAGATAGCAAGATTGGCTTTTACACCTACCTCCCTTCTTCTGATTATTGAATGCTGAAGTTGGTGCATTACTGCAGCAGCTCCTGCAATTCTTGCACTTAATTCAGCCTCCTTCCTTCCATCA
>OZ024748.1:53429856-53448275 GCA_964016885.1 Eledone cirrhosa
CAACAACAGTAGCAACAATAATATCCGAAAGATTCAATTCCTGAGTGGTTGGCCGAACAGTTAATGTGCCGGTTAGTTAATTTGTTCGTTAGTATACTTAGTAAGTTCTTTAGTGGCAGCAAGTGTAAAAGACTTTCATCTTAACAACTGCAGCAGTGATGGTGGTCGGTGTTAGTGGTGGTGGTGGTGGTGATGGTGTTGAAGGTAGAGGCAGTGGTGGTGGTGGTGGTGGTGGTGGTGATGGTGTTGAAGGTGGAGGCAGTGGTGGTGGTGGTGGTGGTGGTGATGGTGTTGAAGGTGGAGGCAGTGGTGGTGGTGGTGGTGGTGGTGGTGATGGTGTTGAAGGTGGAGGCAGTGGTGGTGGTGGTGGTGGTGGTGATGGTGTTGAAGGTGGAGGCAGTGGTGGTGGTGGTGGTGGTGGTGATGGTGTTGAAGGTGGAGGCAGTGGTGGTGGTGGTGGGTGGTGGTGGTGATGGTGTTGAAGGTGGAGGCAGTGGTGGTGGTGGTGGTGGTGGTGATGGTGTTGAAGGTGGAGGCAGTGGTGGTGGTGGTGGTGGTGGTGGTGGTGGTGGTGGTGATGGTGTTGAAGGTGGAGGCAGTGGTGGTGGTGGTGGTGGTGGTGGTGGTGGTGATGGTGTTGAAGGTGGAGGCAGTGGTGGTGGTGGTGGTGGTGGTGGTGATGGTGTTGAAGGTGGAGGCAGTGGTGGTGGTGGTGGTGGTGGTGATGGTGTTGAAGGTGGAGGCAGTGGTGGTGGTGGTGGTGGTGGTGGTGGTGGTGATGGTGTTGAAGGTGAGGCAGTGGTGGTGGTGGTGGTGGTGGTGGTGATGGTGTGAAGGTGGAGGCAGTGGTGGTGGTGGTGGTGGTGGTGATGGTGTGAAGTGGAGGCAGTGGTGGTGGGTGGTGGTGGTGGTGGTGATGGTGTTGAAGGTGGAGGCAGTGGTGGTGGTGGTGTGGTGGTGGTGATGGTGTTGAAGGTGAGGCAGGTGGCAGTGGTGATGGTGGTGATGTGGTGGTGATAGTGATGTAGTGATGTTGTTGTTGGTGGTGGTGGTGTTGATGATTGGGGTGGTGGTGGTGGTATTAGTTGGTAGTGTTGGTGGTGGTGTTGGTGGTGGTGGTGGTGGTGGTGGTATTAGTTGGTAGTGGTGTTGGTGGTGGTGGTGGTGATTATGGCTGTAACATTGGCATATACTGCAAACAGTAGCTGAAGACTTAGTTATCTGCAAAGTAATGCAGCAGAGTTTAAAATCTTTAATTAATTCACCTTCCTTATCCACTCTCTCTCTCTCTCTCTCTCTCTCTATATATATATATATATATATATATATATATATATATATATATATATATATAAGTGCGGCTGAAACTCGAGTCCGGGACCTATTACAGGCACCCATTTTACGTGTGTTGTGTTCAAGCAAATAACTATGTGTGTACTCTGGAATGTATCTTACATTGCCTATTGAGTACGCTGAGATACAACCGGTACTGGCATTGATAAATATGCTGGGTCCGTCAATTCCTTATATATATATATATATATATATATAATCAGTTCCCGTCCCACCCCTGCAAGCAGGGAAAAAGCAGACGTAAAATGATGATGATGATGATGATATATATATATACATGTATGTGTGTATACATAATGTGTGTATACATATGTATATACATATGTATATATATGTACATGTGTATGTAAATATATGTATATATATATGTACATGTGTATGTAAATATATGGAGTATGAATATATGTATATATATATATGTATATATATATATATATGTACATGTGTATGTAAATATATGAGTATGTATATATATATATATATGTATATGCATATGTATACATATATATATAATATATATATATATATATATATATATATATATACATATATATAAATATATATTGTTATACTTTGGGAGGGTCATGTTGCCAATAAGAAACACACGCACCAGTTGCTTTCACACCAATTTATTATAAATTAAATTTATAAATTTAAAAATTTCCGGTTGGTTGGTTGGTTCCACAACCGGACGGTTGTTCATATATTGTCAAAGTTCTTTCGTCACACATTATGTGACCTCTTCAGTGACTGGGGATTATTTTCTTTGTTTCTGTGCCTCTCCTCTGTTCTGTCCTACGCCATCTTGTTTGTGTGTGTGTTGTGTGCTTAGTTTGCGCATGTGTTACATCCGGGTGTGTGTGTGTGTTTATATTTGTTTATTTATTTGTTTTATTACATGTTACTGGTTGGTTGTTTGTTCTATGTGTGTGTGTGTTTTCATTTTGTCCTTAATTGTAAGTTGTGTTGTTGCTATTCCATTCATGTTTCCTATTTAAATTTGGTTGGAGTTCATTTATGTTTATTGCCTCTGTGATTTGTCTGAACATTGCGTCTTTTCTGTGTGTAGATTCTATTTTTATTTCTATGTTCTCTAATTTACCCTTATGTTCTATTTTAGCATGTTGGTGGAGTACAGATGATTCTATTCTATCTTGAAGCTGTTGCCAGTGTTCATTTATCCGTTCTCTTATACTACGAGCTGTCTCACCTATGTACACTATATTCTGAAGAGGTCAACACACGTTTTCAGATAAAGAATCTTGCTAAACAAATTCAGAAACGAAATATATATATATACATATATATATATAATAATATATATAAATATATAAATATATATATATATATATATAAAATATAAATATATATATATATATATTTATATATATATATATATATATATATATATATTTATATATATTATATATATATATATATATATATATATATATATATATATATATATATATATATATACATATATATATATACATATGAATATATATATATATATATATATATATATATATATATATATATATATATACATATATATATATACATATGAATATATATATATAATATATATATATATATATATATATATATATATATACATATATATATACACATATGAATATATATATATATATATATATATATATATATATATATTATATATATATATATTTATATATATTATATATATTATATATATATATATTTATATATATTATATTATTATATATATATATACATATAGATACATATATAAATATATATAGATACATATATAAATATATATAGATACATATATATACATATATAAATATATATATATATACATATATAAATATATATATACATATATAATATATATATATACATATATATATACATATATATATATATATGCATATATATACATATATAAATATATATATATTTATATATATATATATATATATATATATTTATATATATATATATATATATATATATAATCATCATCATCATCATCAACGTTTAACGTCCGTGTTCCACGCTTGCATGGGTTTGGACGGGGGTATTCCCACTTGAGGCAAGAGTGATTGTCTTGCTCGCATAGGACTGTCTGGCGGGTTTTTTATGGCTGGATGCCCTTCCTAACACCAACCACATTTACAGTGTGGGTCTGGGAGGTTTTTACCGTGTTGCCTACACGGCCACATTACAGCGTGGACTGTGTGTTTTTTGTCGTGACACCTACACGATCTCATTTGTTTCGGCCTGGATGGTGTTGCACCAACATAACTTTACATAGCAGGCGGTGGTGTGGATGGGGTGGGGGGGACGGGGGTGTATTTTGTTAGAGATGCCTACTGGCTGTAGTAGGTTTTACTATGTATTTAGGTAAGGCGGGTCTTCTCTATTACTGAGTACCGCCAAAGGTCTCGTTCCAGTGACATTGTCTTGGAGAGGTGTAAGTGTGTGAGGTCGGAGTTTATCAGCTCGTCCCAGGTTTTTCTAGGTCTGACTATATATATACATATATAAATATATATATATATATATATATATACATATATAAATATATATATATATATATACATATATAAATATATATATATACATATATATATACATATATATATATGCATATATATACATATATAAATATATATATATATTTTATAAATATATATATTTATATATATATATATATATAAATATATATGCATATATATACATATATAAATATAAATGTAATATATATATATATACATATATATACATATATAAATATATATATATATTTATATATATATATATATATATATATAGATATATATATATATATATATTATATATATATATATATATATATATATATATATATATATATATATCCGCCTTGCTCTCTCATTCTTGCTTCTGACAGAGATCAAGTACAAGAGAAATTGAAATTTGTTGACCCAGAAATTTCAGAACCTAATCTTTATTTCTTATAATTTCCAGCATCAGAACAAGCCACCACAAGCCACCAACCCACAAACCAATCAGCCGACCACCACTACCACTACCAACCCCACCCATTTACTATCACCCCAACCCATTCTTCACAACCAAAATTTAACCATTACCAACTTTACAAGTTTCTCTAGCTTATGATCTTTGTTAGTACTTTGATGAGAAGAATACCAACTTGTCACGCAGCTAGCAAGGTCGTTGATTATTTATCTCTCGTTCAATAAAACTTAATCCTAATCGAGGATTAACATGGCAGGATCCACAACCCATTCTTATAAGAGATCAATATAATCATTCAAATTATATTGCTATTCTAATCGAGTTCTTCATTTATGCGATATTTATATCTATAGATTTATGATATTGGATAATGGTTTGATGGTAGAAAGCATTGGTTTAACCTGTTTGTTCTGTGACCCATATGATCTGTGATCTATGATCTAGCAGAAAGTAGAAACATCCAGTTCAGGAATTTTCTTGAAAGATTTCAAAGAATTCCTATCATTAAATCCTCTAATAACCAAATGTTAATAAGGAGCAGAACAATTTGGATATTCTAAGAAAGTCTCTAAATTTTAGGTTTGGTCAAATATCTGTTAGCTGGGTCTGATTGAAGGCCTGTCAAGGGTGCCAGTGTTATACAGGACAATGTTTCCAACTCTTTTGTCAAAGTTTGGAAAACCATTTTGTTTTTGCAGTATAGGACCAGGCCATGTTCCCTCTAAGAGGCATGGCTGCATGGCTGTGCAGTAGCAATATTTGTGCTATGCATGTTAAAATGTTTTCACTTAGTAGCTTTGTAATGATGTCAGTCAAACTGTTGGTGTCACAGACATTAAAATGGTGTCAACTGTACTGTTGGTGTCACTCTGCTGATTCCACAGACGTTAAAATGGTGTCAACTGTACTGTTGGTGTCACAGACATTAACATGGTGTAAACTGTACTGTTGGTGTCACTCTGTTGGTGTCACAGACATTAAAATGGTGTCAGACACTCCATTGGTGCCATACACATTAAAATGGTGTCAGATACTCCATTGGTGCCACATACATTCAAATGTTGCCTGCGCACTAGATATGAATTTATGATGCACCTCTTCTCCTGCAAATGTTTGTCAGTGATATAGGTTGTATCTTGAGGAGTGACTGTATATTACTTTATATAATGATGGGAGTGTATATAAATGTATATACAATATGTTTATGTATAATATACATACAAGAGTTTTGCTATGAATATTTTAAGCTATAAAGTGGTTGAAAGGGTATCCAGCTGTAGAACGCCTGCCAAAATAAAGGGTTGGGAGGACATATCAGTTGTGTCAAAGACATGACAGCCTCTCCTGTGCACTCAATAGAATATAAGATTGTGGGCAAGTGATATGCAAGACACCCCAGCCTGTCTGGGAGGTCCGGGAGTTCAGTAGTTCCACTTTAGTACTGACTTCGTCTATGTAGACCTGTTCAATCCTTGCTATGAGGGAAAGTGAATGTTAAATGATGATGATGACAAACACATATGTGTATATGTGGGAGTAAAAAGTAAACAGAAATAACAAACCAAGAGACACAGTACAGTGAAGAAATATATTAGTTTAACGCTTTAAATAATAAGAAATGAGCCCTAACGTTTTGGACACAAATAAACGATGAAATAAAAAGATAAAAAATACGTATGTATCTCATCCCACGGGGTGTCCAAAATCACCCTCCTCACCAAGCAAGGTTGGTGGGTGAGGAGGGTGATTTTGGACACCCTGTGGGATGAGATACATACGTACTTTTTATCTTTTTATTTCATCGTTCATTTGTGTCCAAAACGTTAGGGCAAGCTTGGTGGGGTTGTCAGTTTAGTCGTCGATGACATTAAGACCATGCACATTAAGACATCTCTCTAGGAGAAGGTCATTCTGATATAAAACCTGCGACTTCATTTACATCCAATGATGTAGACCAGTTCAACTTTTGGGGTAAATGCATTCGATGTTCAGAGAGTAGGTTTGGCCTCGTGAAAAGCCTTTCCAAACTTAAAAGAGCTTCAAGCACAGGCATCGCTTGGTATGTGACGTTTTTGCGATGTATGGTATTGCTGGCCATAGGCAAGTCCCTAGCAGAACTAAAACGTCATGTCCGTGATAGCCATGCTTAAGTATCAAATGATGGCATTACTTGAAATTGAGTATTCATGTCTGTATATATGTACGTATGTACATGCGTGCATATGTATGTAAGTATATATATTATATATGTATCTATATATGTATGGGTGTATATATATATATAAATGTATGCATGTATATATGTTATGTATAACTATTTGCATTTGTTAATGTATAAGCCACTAATACATATCAATGTGTTGTGAATGTGTGTATATGTAGGTGTGTGTATATATATTATATATATGTGTATTTATATATATGGCAGGAGAGAGGGAGACAGTGATAGATATATACATATATACACACACATATACACATATATATATATATATAAGTATATATATATATATATATATATATATATATATATATATATATATATATATAAAGTATATATATATATATATATATGTATATATATAAGTATATATATATATATATATATATGTATATATATAAGTATATATATATATAATATATATATATATATATATATATATATAAATAAATACAGTATGTGTTTATGTACATGTATGTGAAATGCATGTTTTTTATGTATGTGTATGTGCGTGTGCATGTGTGGTCTCTTTGTGTTGAGAATCCCTGTTTTGTGCCCTCATCTTGTAAGAAGAGGTTTGGTAGAGAGAGGAAAAGGGAGGGGATAAAATCCCTTGAAATTTCGTATCCTCCCCACCCCCCACCCCACACACACACCACATAAACAGTAATTCAAACCCCCATAATACGCCTTCCCACCTTTACCATGAAACATTTCAATTCAAGCAGAAAAGGTAGGAGCTAAAGACAAAAATAAATATATATATATGTGTGTGTGTGCGTGTCGTATAAATATATATGTGAACGTGTGTGTGTATATGTCTATGTTTGTGTTGGTGTTTATATATATATATATATATATATAAATATATATATGTGTGTATATATATATATGTATATACATATATATATATATATTTACATGTGTGTGTATATATATATATATATATATATATACACACATACACATGTGCATGTCTCTGAGTGTATACATACATGCATACATACATTTGTATGTACATGAATACATTCATACATACCTACATATGTATGTACATATACATATATATATTTATACATACATAGTATATATATATATGTGTGTGCGTTGAAAAAGTATCTGATTTATTTTTCCTTATGGAAAGTAATGACATTAGGGATACCAAAATTTGTAAAATAGAGCTTGCTGGATGTGTCAGTCAATGTCAGGCTGCTTTTGTAAGTGGTGCTGTACTATTTTCATTTCAATAATGCCATCAAAGATTCTGAGTTCCAGAATACCATGATAATTATACAGAGGAAACATGAATGCATTGCTGTAACCCAGAAACACAAGGTCAGTCATAACAGTTGAAGCCTTCAACATCACCTTCAGACGCATGTCAGTTAAGGAGTAACATTGAGGTGATGCTGACAGTCTTATTTGATTACTGAGACACTGTCTATAAGGCTTGGCTGAAAAGTGTATAGGCTGACAAATATACTCTCCTGGAATGACCAAAAGAGGTTTATTTTTCAACATAGTCCCTGGAAAGGAACAATGCAGTTATTAATAAGAAAAGTTGAAATTAATGCATGCAAGATTTCACAGCACTAGCATCACTCCTTCATTGGCTGACCAAGATTCTCTCATGGAATGACCAAATGAGGTTTATTTTTCAACATAGTCCCTGGAAAGAACCAATGCAGTTATTAATAAGAAAAGTTGAAATTAATGCATGCAAGATTTCACAGTTTTAGCATCACTCCTTTCTAGTCAACGTATGGAATTTTCATTGACTCTTGTATCAGAAATACTGGACAATTATGAAAGGAGTACTATCAGGATGACCACTGTTATCTTCGTGATGCAGTTTGGTGCAAGAGACAGTATCTAAGGACCTCACAAAAGTGGGACCATTTAACTCTTTTACCAGGTTCCCTATAGGTGGCGAATTGGCAGAGTTATTAGAACATTGGATAGAATGCTTTGTGATATTCGTTCCAGCTCTCTGCTCTCTGAGTTTAAATAATGCCGAGGTCAACTTGGACTTTCATCCTTTCAAGGTCGATAAACAAAGTACTAGTTTAATACTGAGGTTGATTCTTCCTCTCTCTGGAAGAAATCTGCTGTATTCAGGCCTAGAAAGGGAGGCAGCTCTGCCAGGCATAAAATGCGCAATAAACACCACATATCAATATGGCATCCCTACAACTCTAACAAGAGTTATGGGACCATATATACATACCAGATTCCCTATACTCCAGATATAGCTCTACCTGATTTCAAATTGTTAAAAAAAAAAAATTTAAATAAAGATGCCACTAAAATGCTTCTACTTTTTAAAGAACTGAGAGGACATCATATAGAATGCAACAGCGGAACGAGGAACCATTCTGGAAGAAGCCTTCCAGACTTGTTAAGCTAGATTAAGTGAGAATGGGGACACAAGGGGTATTAGCAATTGAGCCCCACCAAGTACTTAATTTATTCTTCCCAGCCTAAGGTCTAAGGTTGGATACTTTTTTGACAGACCTTACACATATGCACTCCTCTAAATGTACATGTGTGTGTGTGTATTATATATATGTATGTATATATATATATATATATATATTTATGTATATATATATATATATATTTATGTATATATATATATATATATATTTATGTATATATATGTATATATATATGTATGTATATATATATATATATATGTATATACATACATGCTTCCACAGATGCATACATACAAATGTACATATATAAATACTCACATACCTATGTACATACATATATAGATGCACACATACATACATACATATATACAAACATACATATGTACATACATAGACATAGAATAAGGGTCTGATCTATATAGCTGACCTTCTTTAAGTTAGGGAGCTGTTTATTCTAAGTGTTAATGGGCCAACAAACCCCAACAGCACCTCCCGGGATCTACTTCCATTCCTGTTATACTGTTTACTTAGTAACTTCAACCACTGACTTCTCCCCCCCCCCCCCCTCTCTCTCCCCCCCTCTATCTCCCTCCCTCCACCTCTCCCCTCCCTCTCCACCTCTCCACATCTCTCCACCTCTCTCACCCTTCTCTCCCCTCAAGCCCCCCTCCCATACCCCTCTCTTTTCTCCCCCCTCTCCCACCTCTCTCTCCCGTTCTCCCCCCTCTCTCTCTCCTCTCTTCCTCTACCCCCCTCCCGCTATCAATCATGGGTGGAGTTGGTATGGTGTGTCCCCTGCTCTTTTCTTTGCCATACCCTCCTCACCTTTTCCTCTATTTCTTGGTTCCCCCCCCCACCCCACCCCTGTCAATCCTTGCTTTCCTCTTTATCTCCATCTCTTTCTCCTTGACACACACATTTACATACACTTACACACACACTCACACGTAAGTATATATATATATATATATACATACATTTACACACATATGCATGTATATATGTATGTTTGTATGTGTATATATATATATATATATATATATATATATAGACATATATATATATACAAACATAGACATATGAACACATACACAGGAGTAAACCTTTAACACCAGTGAAGCTGTGATACTTAATCCACCATGCCATTACATTTTCATCCATCTTGTATGTTTTATGTAGAAATTAACCTATGTCTGACTATGTGTGTGTGTGTGTACAAGTATTTGTGAGAGAGAGAGCGTATGTGAATGATAACAAATATATAGTTATAAGACACAAACCTAATCTTCTTTATCTAATGAATCTCATCTGTCCAGTTTACCATCTTTATTCTATGGGTCCCCCCTAAAATACTCACCTCTTTCACTTGTTTGTTAGCCACAAAGACCTCCATATATTAGTTACAAATATTTCCAGATCTTAAAAACAAAGACTTCCAGACATCATCAACATATCCTTCCAGATGCCACTCATAAAATCTTCTAGACATTAGCACCAAAAGCTTTCCAACATTAGCAACACAAACTTTAAGACATTGGCAATAAAGAATTTCAGACTTTCGTTATAAATATTTTCAGATGCAGTAATAAAGTCTTCTAGACATTTGTAACAAAGATTTCAGATGTCAATCCCAAAGACCTCTTGACATTTGTAACAAAGATTTCAGATGTCAATCCCAAAGACCTCTTGACATTTATAACAAAGATTTCATATGTCAATCCCAAAGACTTCTAGTAAGAAAGATTTCAGATGTCAATCCCAAAGACTTCTTGACATTTGTAACAAAGACTTCTAGACATTTGTAACAAAGATTTCAGATGTCAATCCCAAAGACTTCTTGACATTTTTAACAAAGACTTCTAGACATTTGTAACAAAGATTTCAGATGTCAATCCCAAAGACTTCTAGACATTTGTAACAAAGATTTCAGATGTCAATCCCAAAGACTTCTAGACATTTGTAACAAAGATTTCAGATGTCAATCTCAAAGACTTCTAGACATTTGTAACAAAGATTTCCAGATGTTATTCCCAAAGACTTCTAGATGTTAACAAAGACTAACTACAAAGACTTCCAGATGTCAATCCCAAAGACTTCTAGACATTTGTAACAAAGATTTCCAGATGTTATTCCCAAAGACTTCTAGGTGTTAACAAAGACATTAACTACAAAGACTTCCAGATGTCAATCCTAAAGACTTCTAGACATTTGTAACAAAGATTTCCAGATGTTATTCCCAAAGACTTCTAGGTGTTAACAAAGACATTAACTACAAAGACTTCCAGATGTCAATCCTAAAGACTTCTAGACATTTGTAACAAAGATTTCCAGATGTTATTCCCAAAGACTTCTAGGTGTTAACAAAGACATTAACTACAAAGACTTCCAGATGTCAATCCCAAAGACTTCTAGACATTTGTAACAAAGATTTCCAGATGTTATTCCCAAAGACTTGTAGATGTTAACAAAGACATTAACTACAAAAACTTCCAGATGTCAATCCTAAAGACCTGTAGACGTTAACGACAAAGATTTCCAAATGGTGACCACCAAGACTTCCAGATGTCAATCCTAAACGTTTCTGGAAGTTACAACAGAGATTGCCAGATGTTAACCACAAAGACTTCCAGATGCCATGATAAAAAGCACCCAGTCCACCCTCTTAGTACACACCATGAAGTGGCTGGCATTAGTAAGAATGCCAGGTGTAGACACCATGCCAGAATGGGATGTATGTGTGAGACAGGGTCATCTGACTAGTCTAGACTCAGAATGTGACAATTCCTCTAACCCACTGAAGCATCGAAAATATTCATAAAATGATGATGATGATGATGGTTATGGTTCTGGTGGTGATAGTGGTGATGGTAGTGGTGATGGTGGTGGTGTGGATGATGATGATTGATGTGTGTGTAGCTGTGATAACTGATAGATGGTGGTTTGAGAAGAGGTCTATTGTTTGTTTGCTAAGAGGTTGTGGTATTTAGCTGTGTGGCATAGGAGGCAGTGTCTGGAGCAGAACTGTTGTAATTTGGTGAGGTATATGCGTGTATAGGCGTATGTATGTGCAGGTGTTGGTTTGGATTGTTTAGGATATAAAGTGAATCAAACAGTGATGCTGCAGCTCCTCCTCCTTCTCCACCTCCTCCTCCTCCTCCTCCTCATCATCATCATCATCATCATCATCAAAATAAAAATGAAACTGTTACACATATATTGAGGAAAGTGGAACATTAAAAGAGTTCAGAAAGAATCAAGTAGTTCCAGGTGTATGTGTGCAGGCTATATAAACAACAACAACAACAACAATAACAATAATAATAGTAATGGTTTCTTATATAGGCACAAGGCCAGCAATTTTGGGGGTGGGGAAAGTCGATTAAATCGACCCGAGTACATTACTGGTACTTTATTTTACCGACCTTGTAAGGATGAAAGGTAAAGTTAACCTCGGCGAGATTTGAACTCAGATCATAAAGGGCCATAACTCTATGCTACAAAGAATGCTGTCTGACGCTCTACCAATACTGCCAATCCACTGCCCTTATAATAATAATAATAATAATAATAATAATAATAATTCTACTTTTAGCACAAGGCCAGCAATTACTTCAATGCATTACTGGTACTTTATTTTATCGACCCCTTAAGGATGAAAGGCAAAGTTAACCTCAGCGGGATTTGAACTCAGAATGTAAAGGACCATGATAATAATAATAACAATAACAATAAAAACAATGGAGGTAAAAAGGATTTGGAACTGCCATAAAGTCAAAGTGGTCCCGATTGTCATAGGCGCACTAGGTACTATCTCAAAAAGTTTCCAGGGATGGTTAAAGAAAATTGGCCCCGCCCCACTTTTTGGAACGCTTCAAAAGGCATACTTGCTGGGAACAGCAAGAATCCTCCGATACGTCCTGAATATCTAAGGCTGCAGGTAGTGGCTTGATATTCATTTCAACAAACTTTCCACTTAACTAACATCAATGACTGAGATAATAATAATAATAATAATAATAATAATAATTGTTTCTACTTTTGGCACAAGGCCAGCAGTTACTCAGTACATTACTGGTACTTTATTTTATCGACCCCATAAGGATGAAAGGCAAAGTGACCTCGGCGGGATTTGAACTCAGAATGGAAAGGGCCGTAATTCTATGCGTCAAAGCATGACATCCGACCCTCTACCGATACTGCCAATCCACCGCCCTTAAAATATATAATGATGCACTGGTTGTCCTTGCAATTGCTTTAACAAGGCAAGGACTGGCAGGAAATTTAGAAACTATAAAAATAATTTCTGTGTGATTATTTCAGATAAAATGAGACAGTGGAACTAATCTGAAGAGAAAGAGGACTAAATACTCTGGTTGGTTTTAGGATATAATATACACAGAATTACCATTTCTAGAAGGCCAAATTTAATTTTAGAAAATAACTTTGTAAAGAACATAGGGATTATTTCAATAAAACATTCATGTCAAGTATTTAGAGAAAGTGAGGAAGTACTGAAAGCTGGATTTGTGACATTTAAGATGAGGAGAGAGAGATAAAACATGATATGCTAGGTTATGCAGAGAAAGCAGGCATTAACAATAAGACTACTGGAGTAAGAACAACAATGATGATGATGATAATAATAATTATTTCTACTTTTGGTACAAGGCCAGCAATTATTCCAGTACATTACTGGTACTTTATTTTATCGACCCCGAAAGGATGAAAGGCAAAGTTAACCTCGGCGAGATTTGAACTCAGACTGTAAAGGGACGTAACTCTATACGTCAAAGCATGGCGTCCAGCCCTCTACCGATACTGCCAATTCACCGCTCTTTACAAAAGTAAAATAATTGTTTCTGCTTTTGGCACAAGGCCAGCAATTATCCCAGTGCATTACTGGTACTTTATTTTATCGACCCCGTAAGGATGAAAGGCAAAGTTAACCTTGTCGGGGTTTGAACTCAGAATGGCAAGGGCCGTAACTCTATACGTCAAAGCATGGCGTTCGACCCTCTACCAATACTGCCAATCCACCGTAAAATAATTGTTTCTACTTTAGGCACAAAGCCAGCAATTACCCAGTGCATTACTGGTACTTTTATTTTAATGATGATTTCTAAGATAGGGACAAGCCCACAACACTTTGTGGTAGAGTATTAACAAATCTATCAAGTCCAGAATATCAGGCAAGATTTTGAACCCAGAATGTAAACGTTTGTAACTAAATACTATCTTGTAGCTCTGTCTGATGCTCTACTGCTTCTCTAGCAAAGGAACAAGGTCTGCAGGACTTTACAGAATATATGATTAAGAAGTTGACATAGTTTATCTGCCCCTTCATCTTCTCCCCCCTCTCCACTCCACGACCACCATTATAGACACCAGATGGAAATGACTATAAGAATCCCAGACTTTCCTCCTCCTCTTCCTCTTCATGATCATCACGATCATCATCATCATCATCATCATCATCATCATCATCATCATCATCAACAACATTATCACCATCATAATCATTGCAATTATAACCATTGTCGTTTATTTTTTTACCTTCTCCTCCTTCACTTCCTCCTCCTCCTCCTCACCATCATCATCATCACCATCATCACCATCATCACCATCATCATCATCCTCATCATCACCATCATTATCACCATCATCACCATCATCACCATCATCATCATCACCATCATCATCACCATCATCATCATCATCATCCTCACCATCACCATCATCCTCACCATCATCACCATCATCACCATCATCATCATCACCATCATCATCATCCTCATCATCACCATCACCACCATCATCATCACCATCATCATCATCACCATCATCATCATCATCATCATCCTCATCATCACCATCATCACCATCATCATCATCACCACACCATCACCATCATCACCATCATCATCACCATCATCACCATCACCATCATCATCATCATCATTCTCCTCCCTCTCATCAATGAAGTTGTTCTTATGATGGTTATAACAAGGAAAAGGAGAGAGAAGTAAGGCAGAGATGATGCTGTCTGCAATGATGGTGATGGTGATGGTGATGATGGTGATGAGGATGGTGATGGTGATGGTGATGATGGTGATGAGGATGGTGATGATTGTGATGATGATGATGGTGATGGCAATGATAGTTGAGATGATGATGATTATGGTAATCCTGATCATGAGCATGATGATAACAATGATGATGATGATGATGATGATGATGATCATCATCATCATCATCATCATCATCATCGTCGTCGTCGTCGTCGTCGTCGTCATGAAGACAATCATGATGATAATGATCATCATGATGATGATGGTGATAATGATGATAATGATGGCAATGATGATGATGGTGATAGTGGTGATGGTGATAGTGATGATGGTGATGATGATGATGGTGATAGTGATGATGGTTATGGTTATGATGGCGATGATGATGAGAATGGTGATGATGGCAATGATTTTGATGATGGTGTTGATGATGATGGTGATGGTGAGAATGGTAATATGGGGATGGGGGAAAATGGTGATGGTCATTATCATGTGGATGATCATGATGATGACGATGAAAATGGTGAGGATGACGATGATGATGGCAATGATAGTGATGACAATGATGGTGATGGTGGTGATAATCATCATCATCAACATCACCATCATCACCATCATCATCACTGTCATCATTACCATCATCAACATCACCATCACCATCACTATCATCATCACCATCATCATCATCATCATCATCACCATCACCATCATCATCATCACCATCATCATCACGATCATCATCGTCATCATCATCATCATCATCATCACCATCACCATCACTATCATCACCATCACCATAATCATCACCATCACCATCACCATCACCATTATCATCACTATCATCATCATCACCATCACCATCATCATCATCACCATCACCATCATCATCATCATCACCATCACCATCATCATCATCACCATAATCATCACCATCACCATCACCATCATCACCATCATCACCATCATCATCATCATCATCACCATAAACATCACCATCACCATCACCATCATCATCACTATCATCACTAGCGTATTCAATAAATAAACAGAGTAAATTTCAGTATTTATTATTGCAGCTTTGGTGTAACAGAAAATGCCGTCTAGATAAAAACAATGAAACTGGAGTTGATATGGAAGGAAGCTAAGACTTGTCTATGAGAACCATATGCGAGGAAGGTTTAGGACAGGGTCAGACAGAGTTGTGTGTAGCGGGTTGGTGTAAGGGTGAGGAATCTAATGTAAAGACTTGCATCTCAGAAACTTCCTTCTCTTATAGCTTAACTCTCTTTCCATAAACTACATAGCCCCTCACTCCACCTAGATATACCAAAGCCCACCTGAAACTCTGTATAATACAGCAGGTTTCCAGGCTATTTCCAGGCTATTTCCAGCCTTTTTCCAGACGATTTCCAGGCCATTTCCAGACCATTTCCAGGCTATTTTCAGACTATTTCCAGACTGTTTCCAGACCATTTCCAGACCATTTTCAGACCATTTCCAGGCCATTTTCAGACTATTTCCAGACTATTTCCAGACTGTTTCCAGGCCATTTCCAGACCCTTTCCAGACCATTTCCAGGCTATTTCCAGACTATTTCTGGCAACTAAATCACCGCTTGTAGTTTTTGGTCAAACCAACTTTATGGTAGAAAACACTTGCAGTTGGAACGAACCTACAACCTCATGGTTGCAAAGTAAATGTTTTATTCACCTGGTCAAGTTTTAATAGCTTTCTAAGAAATCCCAGGGAAGGAAGCCCCTGTGGAGGAAGGCCAGGGAAGAGCTGGGAAGAGTGGGGGGTGAGAGCTGATCTCTCAAATTGCTGACACCCACAGTGGAGATGATGAAGGATCACAACGTGTGGAGAGATGCTGTACTGAAAAGGGACCCGTCCAACCCATGCAAGCATGGAAAATTGCATGTAGAAATGATGATAATGATGATGATGTTAATGTAATATGTATATATGCCATGTGTATACTGGATTGTAGAATAGGTACACTATATCTCATTGTGTTATGAGAGGCAGGTATAAGTATTAGTGTCAGGAAGGGCATCCAGCAGTAAAGCATTTTTCCAAACTCCCCTGTTAAACCTAGGCTGCTCTCTCTTTCTTTCTCTCTTTCTCGCGTCTCTCTCTCTCTCTCTCTCTCTCTCTCTCTCTCTCTCTCTCTCCATCTCTCTGAAAAACATAAGAAGATTCTATGAATTACATTCAATAATTTTACAGACTTTAGAACTTTCTTCCATCTCATTGGTTTCCTCCTTCTTATGACTTGAATTCATTCTTGAATTCATTCAAGTTTAAAGTAAATTCATTCTTTTCATCTTAATTTCTCCTTCTTTGAAATCCCTTACACTAAGTGGCTTCACATCTTGTTTGCGACTTTCAAGAATAAAAAAAAACCTTCCTTAATTGGAAAATCTAACCATTTTGATTTTCAGCAATCTTGAGTTTAACATTACACTGTTGAGATCCAGTTAGGATTGAAATACACATCCATGATAATAATTCTATGATACTATTGTCATTGCTGAGAAATAAGCTTCCATAATTTAATTGTTTTGAAATATTTTTCTACAAAAAAGTGAAATATGTTAGAAACTCAATCTACCCTATTAAAATTAAATGAATAGACCAGTCTATCCTATGAAAATTTAATAAATGGACTAATCTACCCCATGAAAAGTAAAATAATGGACTCATCTATCCTATGAAAATTTAATGAATGGACTAATCTACCCCATGAAAAGTAAAATAATGGACTCATCACTCCCATGAAAATTTAATGAATGGACTAATCTTCCTCATGAAAATTTAATGAATAGAATAATCTCTCCCATGAAAATTAAACGAATGGACTAATCTCTCCCATGAAAATTAAACAAATGGACTAACCTCTCCCATGAAAATTTAATGAATGGACTAATATACCCCATTAAAAGTTAATGGGCGGGCTATTCTAACCCATGAAAATTGAATGAATGGACTAATCAGGATGAAGCAGTTGTAATGGTGAAATTTATACATATGATACATACACTCAGATACACCTACACATGTTGTACACACACACATTCAAAATCTCAGACATATATATGCATGTACACATACATACAAAAACACACACACATACACATGCAAAAACATACATATATACACATACAAACACATACATATATATGTAAAATATAAGAAAAGGGAAGGGAATGAACAGTCAAAGAGACACAATAAATTGATAGGGTTAGAGAAAGAGGGGAGAGAAAGAGAGAGAGAGCAGAAGAGGAAGAGAGGGGAGAGCCAGAGCAATGGGAGAGGGGGGAGAAA
>OZ024748.1:53448475-53453475 GCA_964016885.1 Eledone cirrhosa
AAATATAAGTATGTATACGTGCATACATATATGTATACAGACTTACAGTAGTATGTATATATATACATGCACACACATATATATATGTACGTGTGGGTTTACCAAACATTTATTATAATGCTCGGTTTGTTTGTAAACAAACAGCCAAAATTATTAGCCCTACAGTGTTTGGCAACCATCGTTGCCCTTTTGTTCAACACTGACAAAGGAACAATGAACTAGTTTCTAGCTTATTAGCTGTCATCAGCACCGTATACCTTCCTGTCAGTTGATTGAATGTTTGAAAGTATATACTTTCCTTATGCATATTAACGGCTGAGCAGCCTAATTTGCATATCGAGTTAGTTAGTCGGCCGAGTGTACCGAAAACGATAAATGGAAAAAATGAAATTAACATATGGGTTGTAGGTAGAGTATTTATACTGAGGAGAGTGGTAGGCAAAGAGTTAGAGACAAATAAATGCTGGAGGACACATGTGTATATATAATCACACATATATTCATACACACATACATACTTGCACACACCCTATCAGACATATACATACTTTCTTCTTCCTGTTTGATGAATAGAAAAATAATATATGAATATATATATTCTTTTTCTAATTTTTTTTTCTTTCATTACACTCAAATCACAGCTTTGTTTTAATATTATATTTGTAGTATATATATAATTCATGATCGTTCACAGTCTCCAGGGAAATACGCCAATTTGTCATGTTTACATGTTCATATACTCAATCTTAATGTGTATATATACTCATTTAAGCAATGTTGGTAAATCTTGTATTGTATATGTACAGATATGTATTCATCATATATTTGTAATGTCATTTATGTAGCGAAATCGTTTATATATTTTCATTAAATTATTTATGTATATTTATCTACTCTTACCAACAGTAGTAACATAATACCTCCAAATTTACTTGTCTTATGATGGGTAACACTACAGTAAATAAATCAGGTAAATTCTAACTCTACTGACATTTACTTGATTGTTATATATATATATATAGTTAATAAATGAAGCAAACAAAACATGGGAGGCATTTTACACAGTTATATTAGGTTCACACTTGGTAGAAGTGGAGGATATATATACATATATAGATTTTGAGTATATGTTGGTTGTTTACCGATACCTCAGTATGCAGATTGGAGCACTCGACGAAGTACGCAGGTTGGTCTGTTTAATCCAGAGTAATGTAAAATGTGATTCCAGTTCCTCAGAGGAATAACAACACAACCAGGAGCTGGACATATCGATGTATTGACGTAGTAAAATACACTTCAACAACATGTGTACCTGTCTTTCTCACACCAATTCGGACTGCCTGAAGAGGTCACAGCCAATGATGGCTGTCACCAAAATATATATAGCAGCATATCTATAATTTATAATAAACCAAGCCAAATTTTACATATTTGACTTAATTATTTTATATATATATATATATATCCTGTTTGCCATCTGCTTTGAATTCATATTTGAAAGACTTAGCCATGCAGGCTTTTTTTAAAACTATCATGTAATAGACATCATATGGCTCAGCCTGTCTTCCTCTATTCTCTCTTTTCTATGCTGTAGTGTCATTCTTTTTTGACTTCACATTGGACTGCAGTCTATATTATTCATTTTTGTTTTTCTATTTCTCTCTCTTCTATATCTTTCTCCAGTGAACAATGTAAAGTGATCATGTAGGTGTCACGACAAAAATCACCCTGCACAGATTGTAAATGTGGTTGGCATTAGGAAAGGCATCCAGCTATAGAAGCCAAGCCAGAAACAGTTCTGTATGAGAAAGACATGGTCACCTGATCTGACTTGTCTGAAATGGGACAACTTGTCTAACCATGCTAGTGTGCAAAATGCACATTATACTATGATGGTGATGATAATCCAGTGGCCCCTGCTCATCTCCTTCCTTTCCAACATTCATTGCCTATGTTTCACTACTATTTAGCATCATCCTTTCTATACAAGTGGAGGTCCATGGCCTAGTGGTAAGGGTGTTTGGACTTACGATCATAATGTCATGGGTTTGATTCCTTGGCTTGGGTTGTGTGTTGCATTCTTGAGCAAAACACTTCATTTCACATTGTTCATGTTCACTCAGCTGAAAATGAGTACCAGCAGTTGTTGGGGGTTTAACCCCATGATGGACTGTTGTCCTGTCCAGGGGGGGAGTTTTGTACTCAGATGAGCACCAGCCTAATGAACCTACTGTCTTTAAGACAGACTTTAAACTTAGACATAGACTTTCTATACAAGCATCGTACAATCTATCCTTTCATTGTTTAATTTCCTCTTTCATTTTATTCTTTTATTTTTCTTCTCTTCTTCATTTCCTTTATATTTTATATATTTTTTTCTGTAAATAAAAAATGTGAAATATACTGATAATGTTTCAAAATTTAAATACACAGCAAATTACCAAATTTACATATTAAAGTACATTTAGTGCACGAAATCCAACATTTTCTCTTTATTATAAAATAATTGAAATGAAAAACAAACACATTCACTACACAAAATCTCACAATGACAATGTTGTAAAAGGCTACTTACTGGCTTTATATAAAAAATAATTGAGCAGTATCTAATAAAAACAACACACACTATTCATTTGATACATAGAAAATTTAAATGCAAAAAAATGACTTTCTCATAATTAAGCTGGTGTTTGGAACATAATATAATTGTTTCTACTTTTGGCACAAGGCCAGCAATTGCACAGTGCATTACTGGTACTTTATTTCATCAACCCTGTAAGGATGAAAGGCACAGTTAAACTCGACTGGGTTTGAACTCGGAACGTAAAGGGCCATAACTCTGTGCTGCAAAGCATGGTGACTGATGCTCTACCGATACTTCCAATCCACCACCCTCCTGTTTGGAACATAATATAATAAAGGTATTTTATTATAGTGGAAGCACGTGGCATAGTGGTAAGGGTGTTGGGCTTCTGATCATAATGGGTTGTGTGTTGTGTTCTTGAGCAAAGTGTTTCATTTTACATTGCTCCAGTATACTCAGCTTCCTTGATGGAAGGTTTTTAAATAAATTTAAACATTTTAACCCCTTTTGTTACCAACTAGGCCATAACCAGCTCTGGTTCCATGAAATAAAGGTTTCCAATTTAGATTAAAATCTTCCAGCATTATTTTATATAAGAAAGGCGGTGGATTGGCAGTATCGGTAGAGGTTCGGATGCCATGCTTTCCAGCATAGTTACGTCCCTTAACGATATGAGTTCAAATCCCGCTGAGGTTGACTTTGCCTTTCATCCTTACGGGGTCGATAAAATAAAGTACCAGTAATGCACTGGGTAATTGCTGGCCTTGTGCCAAAAGTAGAAACAATTATTTTATATAAGAACCTTATTTTAAGTACTATCTTAGTAATGAATGATAAATAATTTTAGTAAATCTCTCGAAATTCTTCATTAATTAATTGAAATAGAGTGTATTTCTTTAGAAATGCAGTCATTAAAGGGTTAAATCTGCCCTTAATTTGGACTGATAAGTTCTTTGTTCGTGGTAGCAGTAATAATTCTCTAAACCTTTTCCACTCTGGTCCCACTTTGGTTACGATGACCAATATGTCCTTTTATCCTGGTGGAGGTAATAACTCCCTAAACGTTTTCCCCCTTGGTTTGGTCTCACTCTCATTACTATGACTGATACATTCTTTGTACCTGGTGAGTGACATTTAGGAGTTTCCCACAGAGACAGTCAGTTTTAAACCCCTCTGGGTGTGTTCACATGTGTGACATTTAGGAGTTTCCCACAGAGACAGTCAGTTTTAAACCCCTCTGGGCGTGTTCACATGTGTGACATTTAGGAGTTTCCCACAGAGACAGTCAGTTTTAAACCCCTCTGGGTGTATTCACATATATGACATTTAGGAGTTTCCCACAGAGACAGTCAGTTTTAAGCCCCTCTGGGTGTATTCACATATATAACATTTAGGAGTTTCCCACAGAGACAGTCAGTTTTAAGCCCCTCTGGGTGTATTCACATATATAACATTTAGGAGTTTCCCACAGAGACAGTCAGTTTTAAACCCCTCTGGGTGTGTTCACATATATAACATTTAGGAGTTTCCCACAGAGACAGTCAGTTTTAAACCCCTCTGGGTGTGTTCACATGTATGACATTTAGGAGTTTCCCACAGAGACAGTCAGTTTTAAGCCCCTCTGGGTGTGTTCACATGTATGACATTTAGGAGTTTCCCACAGAGACAGTCAGTTTTAAACCCCTCTGGGTGTGTTCACATGTATGACATTTAGAAGTTTCCCTCTGACACAGTCAGTTTTAAACCCCTCTGGGTGTGTTCACATGTATGACATTTAGAAGTTTCCCTCTGACACAGTCAGTTTTAAACCCCTCTGGGTGTGTTCACATGTGTGACATTTAGGAGTTTCCCACAGAGACAGTCAGTTTTAAGCCCCTCTGGGTGTATTCACATGTATGACATTTAGGAGTTTCCCACAGAGACAGTCAGTTTTAAGCCCCTCTGGGTGTGTTCACATATATGACATTTAGAAGTTTCCCACAGAGACAGTCAGTTTTAAGCCCCTCTGGGTGTGTTCACATGTATGACATTTAGAAGTTTCCCCTCTGACACAGTCAGTTTTAAGCCCCTCTGGGTGTGTTCACACATCCAATCCAATCCAACCCAGGGTCTTCTCACTCCTGTTGGAGGAACCCCTCCCTTAATGACCTCCACTTTCTGTTTGCTTGTGGTCACATCTGGGGTGTAGCTGTACCCACCATACTTGGCCAATTGTGTGGGTTGGTGAGTCTATTTAACCCATAGTTGAGGTGAATTTCAGTTGACACTGAGGGGTTCTTGTCTTATCACTAATACTTCTAAAAAAACACTAGCTTTTGTTTATGTACTGCGTAAACTGTATGTTCTACAGCTTAGCAGTTTGACAATTGGAAACAAGTGTGGAATAAGTACCATACTTAAACGTAAGAGTTGGTGT
>OZ024748.1:53470975-53480975 GCA_964016885.1 Eledone cirrhosa
TTTTTTGTCGATTCTATTGAGTGATGAATAGCTCCTGTTTTATTTTAACATGTCTATTGAGCACTTTTATTCGATATGTGTATTTCCACATTTCCTCGAATAGTTTTCGCGGATGTAGAGGTTATCTCCCTTGCCGGATTCCATGTGCGTATTTTGCTTGTAGTTAGCCTCTTATCCGTTAGGACGAAGCTCGTTGAAGAAGTAAATTTCCAGTCCGCTTATTCTAGAAGTCTTATATATTTATATGTGAGCTGATAGAGTACAGTCTAAGGATTTACAGAAACCCAAGAAGCTAGATTTAACACCTTTCTAGTGGGTCCGGGTATGATTTTACATTCATTTAAATTATTGATTTATTGATTTATTAATATTTTTTATCAGATTGTCCCGAATCTTCTATTATCGATTTTTTTATCGTACGGTTGATTTTAGACTTGTTCTATGTGTGATGGTATTTTAACGATAGTTATAGCTCTGATTCATCTGAATTATTGAGCCCTCTGCCGCTCATTTCGAATTTTGTTTATCGTGAACTCGTGCGCCGATTTTTCGATACTCGATCATTCTAATATATATATTATTATTATTATTAGTTACATATTATATATTACATATAATATATATAAATATATAAATATAACTTTGCCTTTCATCCTTTCGTGGTCGATAAAATAAAGTACCAGTAATGTACTGGGTAATTGCTGGCCTTGTGCCAAAAGTAGAAACAATTATTATATATATATATATATATATATATATATATATATATATATATATATATATATATATATATATATATGTACACACACACAAACATGAGCTTTCCCAACATTAATTAATAAAAAAATTGATATTTCTTGTTATAGATAAAAGTTCCTGAACAGAAATTATTTTTTACATAAATTTAATTAATTAGTTAATATCTAATTAAATAGAAGATTAAATAATTAATTTTTTTTTTCATAAAAACTATTTTCATGACCTTTTTTATGATGTTTTTCTATTTTTTTAAAATATAGTTAATACAAAAATGTTTTATAATTTCTTATTTAATTGATTACGTAATTATATGATAGCTTTTGATAAAGATATTTTAATGAAATAATTGCTGCATATATTTTGCTTACTCACTTCATGTACTCTGATGGAGGGAAGGGGATTGGCAGATTGTTCTTTCAACTTGGTTCAAAGTCTTGATCTAACCTGTTTAATTCTGGTTTAATATCACTCTCTCTCTCTCTTTCTCTCTCTCTCTCTCTCTCTCTCTATATATATATATATATATATATATATATTATGATTGCTTAACGTCCATTTTCCACGTTAGCATGGGTTAGACAGGTTGTCCCATTACAGGCAAGTTCGGTCAGGTGACCATATCTTGCTCATATAGGACTCTTTCTGGATCCATTTCTAGAGCTGGTTGCCCTTCCTAATGCCGACCACATTTACAGCGTGTCCTGGGTGCTTTTGCCGTGACTCCTACACAACCACTTTACAGCGTACATATATATATATTTAAGGACAAACTATAAACTAAATAACATCTCTTGTACTAGAATGATCATGTTTTCCTTGGCCTTTTTCATACGGATACACTATATACATATGTCCATACACACATATGATTGCAAGAGATCTCAACATGAATGGACTTGTTATTTTTATCTAAAGACATTTTGTCCCAATTCCAACCCGCCCGTCCCCTCAATCTATCTTATTTCTCATTCTTTCTTCTGATGAAGGACTAGCGTCCGAAACGTTAAGACACTCTTCCTGCTATTTCAAGCATTAACCTAATATATCCCTTCCATAAACTGTACCGATTGTGTTGTTATTTCTGTTTACCTTTTACATATATATATATATATATATATATATATATATATATATATATATGTCACCTCAAGCTTCTGCCTGCCACTGGTACCATGTAACTCACAACAACTTGCTTTACGGTCAAGTGATTGGCAACTAAACAGGCTCACTGGTCTGATGAGGAGATTAAGTAAAACCCCAGCAGTAGCACAATTAATAATAGCTATTAAAGATTAACTCCTCAGAGTCCACTGCCATCCACCCCAACTACGGTTAAAATAGCCGCACCAGGCCAAGCATGGACAGTATGGCTACACTCCTCACATGACCAAAACCAGACAGAAAGCAGTGGAGGTTAACCAGGAGTGCGAAGGCTGTGGATTGGATGGGACATATATAGGAAAATATTTAACCCTGTCGGCAGAGCTCAAGCCGTTTTGACGGCTTCAGCTCTGCCGTCAGGGTTAAACATTTTCCTATTACCCACTCTACTACCCTAAGTATTGAGTACTCTTGAGCGTTCTGGTCCATCTGGTTCCTTACCACACCTCCTTTGTTATATATATATATATATATATATATATATATATATATATATATATATATATATATATATATCAGAATATTACTGATATTATACTCCAGAAGAAAACTGTTGAGTGCTTCTAATCTGTTATAAATTAAATTTGTTGAATAATCAACAAATTAAATAACTCAATGCTTATATATATATATATATATATATATATATATATATATATATATATATATATACATACACATACACACATCAAATTAAAAATGCAAAGAAATAATAGACAAAAATGTACCTATTTTTCCTTTAAATTCCCGACTGCAGTTTCGCCAAATTGCTTTACAACAATCCTGCATTATAGATGCGCACCATGTCTGTGAGGTCATAAGGCTTATCACGAAACCCCTCAATTAGTGGACTGTTTCTTGACCCAATTGTTAGAAGTGAATAATTCTTGAGAGGCGAAGGGAGATATTAACACATGATACTGTGGTCACGGAAGGGATGTATTAGCTAGAAATTGCAGTTAACACCTTCATGGTTAACTCGACCATAAGGGAGTTGGGACACAGATACATAGGTATATGTTTGTGTGGTGTCCACCTCAACCACTCTTGCTCAATTACCAAAAGAGTTAAAATAATCAAAAGAATTAAAATAATCAATTAATCAGAGCTATTTATCATATATATATATATATGTATTTATATATATATATATATATATATATATATATATATATATAAGTTAAAACAATGAAATAAAAAATCAAGTCATTAGAGATATACTTCACTGCTTTACGATCGTTTCTAGGTGATGATAATACATTGTAGCTATACTTTGTTATTGATCTATATAAGGTTAGTTACAAAATATCAGATAAAGAGAATATTTACTTACATTCATATCACCAGCTGTTTTCAAAAGCAATAATAATTTTATTCAGAATTAGTAGTATGTTAATATCTTGCCCTTATTTGGAGGTAGTTGAAGAACTAACCATTCAAATTGTTTTTTTCATATGATGTTAAGATGAAAAGTAATTCACTTTAGTGAATTCACTTTACTAAAGTGAATTACTTTTCATCTTAACATCATATGAAAAAAACAATTTGATTCGTTAGTTCTTCAACTACCTCCAAATAAGGGCAAGATATTAACATACTACTAATTCTGAATAAAAGTATTATTGCTTTTGAAAACAGCTGGTGATATGAATGTAAGTAAATATTCTCTTTATCTGATATTTTGTAACTAACCTTATATAGATCAATGATGAAGTATAACTACAATGTATTATCATCCCCTAGAAACGATCGTAAAGCAGTGAAATATATCTCTAAAGACTTGATTTTTTATTTCATTGTTTTAACTTATATCATGACTCTGTTTTCCTTTTAATGTTTTATTGTTTTCCGGGATTTATCTTAATCTACAACATTTTCAACAGATGGATTACTTTGAGTTCTTCATACAGAATAGACCCCACAACTTACAGTGGATATCTGTGTGTATATATATATATATATATATATATATATATATATATAATCAAGGTTTAGCAAATAGAGAAAAAGTTTTTAAATACATTTTTAAAAGTTTACTGTACTTACTATAATTACCTTTACCGCGCGGTTTCAAGTCTTAAAATAAATCGATAATCCATGCAGAACTCCATTGAGAAGAAGACTTAAATATATATATATATATATATATGTATATATATATATATAAATATATATATATATATATATATATATATAGAGAGAGAGAGAGAGAGAGAGAGAGAGAATTAAATAGGTTATATATAGGCACAGCTGTGTATATTTGCAAACAAAGCTGTGTTGGGTTGACCTGAAGCTATGGCAAATGATACTTACCTAAAGAGACACACAGTGCCATGAAACCCTCAACATAATGACTATGAAGTGAAGTTTTTAATCATTTAGCCATTCTGTGTACTCACAAGACATGTAAAAGGGTAAAGTCCTGCTTTGGTCATAAATAACTTTGGGATTGGCACCTAGAAAGTTCCCCCTCTGGGGCACAACCCTGGGTAAGGTTGTTTGTAGAAGACCAGCAATCACCCAAGCATACCAGTCTCCCCTCTCCATGGCACCGATGTTGTTCAAAGGAAAAACAATGGCCTATACAGCTTAGCACTAGTGACACTGTTACTCATTTCTACAGTTGAGTAAACAGGAGCAATGTGAAATAAAGTGTCTTGCTCAAGGACACAACACAGCAGTCAATCTGGAAATCAAACTCACAACCTTCTGATTGCAAGCTTCATGCTTACACAAGTAAGTCATCTGGCTTCACACTAGACATGTACTAAACAAGAATTAGAATGTTAATACTCATAAAACCTCAGCTGTCTTCAGTAAAAAGAAGAAAAATCAATGTTTTAAAAATAACAAAATCTAAAAGAACTTTGGAAATCTCTTGTGTTAGAATACATGAAAGTCACTTAAAATAGCATAAAATAAAGAGGAAAATAGAATTTGGAAATATATTTAAAACGTTTAAATATAGAAATTAAAATAATGATGAAAATAAAGAATATTACAGCAAGTATATAGACATATGTGTATAAATATATATATATATATATATATATATATATATATATATATATATATATATATATATATATATATATATATATATAAGAGATAAACAGGAAGAAATACACAAACATATATACACATACATACACACACACACACACACACACACACACACACACACACACACACACACACACACACACACACACACACACACATAAACATACATTCACATAGATATATAATTTAAAAATGAAAATTGGACAAAATTTGAAACTGCAAAATAAAGACACAATGAAAAAGTAAAAACAATTATTTTAAATTTGAAAAAGCAGAAATAAAACCCAAAATAAATTTAAATTTAATGAAATATATGAAGGGAAAGAATATATGTGTGTGTTTGTGTGTATTTACATATATATATATGTATGTATATATATATGAATTGATTGCTTTGTTCACACTTCGAATTTGCCCACCAAAAACCTGGATATGATTCTTCCTCATTCCTTGAGAAAGAACACGTTACCCCAATGCTAGATTTGATACTATAGTAATCACAAGAGTCACATTGCACTGACCGGCTGGCTCACAGAACGAAATTCCTGTTGATAAAGTGATTCCACGTTCAATCTTGATACAGTACAGACTTGTATATTGCACAATTTGGATTGTTGATTTAGATTTCACAGAAACCAATCAAAGATATTTTATATCTATCAATTAGGACCAGGTTCGTATGAACCTGTTTGTATTTTCGTTGTTGTAGTGGCTGTTGTGGCATTCTTTACTTAGCCACAGTTTTCAATTTGTCACACCTTTAATGTATGTTTATTACTCTATGATTTAATTTATCGATTTATTAATATCATCTTATCGAGTGCTTGTGCAAGCTTCTGAGGATTGTTCTTTCAAGAGATGCTACCATAGTTGGTTGCTACTTCGATTTTACTCACTATCATTATTATTATATATATATATATATATATATATATATATATATATATATATATATAGAGAGAGAGAGAGAGAGAGAGAGAGAGAGAGAGAGAGAGAGAGAGAGAGCTATACAAGCCATGTATAAAGAAACGGCCAGCAAGGTTAGAATTAACAACGAATATAGTGAAGAGTTTAGCGTAAAAGTTGGTGTTCATCAAGGGCTCCGTCCTTAGACCCCTACTATTTATTATTGCCCTTCAGGCTATAACAGAGGAGTTCAAGACCGGCTGCCCATGGGAACTCCTATACACAGATGATCTAACACTCATAGCTGAATCAATGGCTGAACTAGAGAAGAAATTCCAAACATGGAAGCATGGCCTAGAATCAAAAGCCCTTATAATTAACCTGTCTAAGACTAAAGTTCTAGTATGTAGGAAGGAAAATAGGGCACTGGTCCCATCTGGGAAATGGCCATGCTCAGTGTGTAGGAAAGGAGTAGGCAGAAACTCCATTCTATGTCCCAAATGCAAAGTATGGGTGCATAAAAGATTTAGTGGGATCATAGGTAAGCTAACTAAGAATATAGATTTTATATGTGGCCAGTGCTCGGGTGCAATAAGTAGCAGCAAGTGCCCACAGAATACTAACCCATTCCATTCCACAGATGGTTCTATAGAAATAGTGGACACCTTCCGTTACCTGGGTGACAAAATCAGCAGTGGAGGAGGGTGCTCTGAAAGTACAGTAGCTAGAGTCAGAACGGGATGGAAAAAGTTCAGAGAGCTTATACCACTATTGGCCGTTAAAGGTTTCTCTCTAAAAATGAAAGGCAGGCTCTATGATGCCTGCATACGAACAGCAATGTTACATGGCAGTGAGACTTGGGCATTGTGTGCAGAGGATCTATGCAGACCGGAGAGGAACGAAGCTTGCATGCTCCGTTGGATGTGTAATAGTAATATACGTGAACGGCAAAGCATAAATGAACTAAGGGAGAAATTAGGAATAAGAGGATCAGATGCTGTTTACTCGAGAGAAGACTATGTTGGTATGGTCACGTGATGCGCATGAAAGACGACAGCTGTATAAAAAAGTGCAGGGTGATAAAAATAGACGGTAGCCACGGAGTAGGCAGACCCAGTAGGCACACCCAGTAGGCAGACCCAGTAGGCACACCTCTCCAAGACAATGTCACTGGACCGAGATCTTAGGCCTTACCTAAGTGCAAAGCAAAACCTACAGTCAGTAGGCACCTCTTAACCAAAATACACCCCCGTCCCACTACCCCTACCCCATCCACACCACCCCCTTCCGATGTAAAATTATGTTGGTACCACAACATCCAGTCCTAAATAAATGAAGTCGTGTAGGTGTCATGACAAAAAAACACACAGTCCACGCTGTAATGTCGCCGTGTAGGAAACACGGTAAAAACCTCCTAGTCCACACTGTAAACGTGGTTGGTGTTAGGAAGGGCATCCAGCTGTAGAAAACCTGCCAGACAGTCCGCCATGAGCAAGACAACCAAATTTGCCTCAAGTGGAAAAATTCCTGTCCAAATCCATGCTAGCGTGGAAGATGGACGTTAAACGATGATGATGATGATATATATATATATCCGTATGTGGTTGGTGGCTGAGAGAAAGAGTACTCAATACCGAAGTAGAGGTTTAATATTCATTTTATTAAAGCTAAATAGTGAGTCTTGTTTGATGACCCTGTGATAAACAGTTGAAACTCCAGAGTAACAAGACTCACTATTTGGCCTTAATAAAATAAATATATATGTGTGTGTGTGTGTGTGTGTGTGTGTAAAAGTAAACAGAAACAACAAAGCAAACAACACAGTACAATGAAGAAATATATTAGTTTAACGATGAAATAATAAGAAAAGATTCTTAATGATTCGAACACTAGTCTTTCATCAGAGGAGAGAACAATAAAGAGTGAAAAGAGGAAGGAACGGGAAAAACAAATTGAAGAAAAAAAAAAATATATATATATATATATATATATAGATAAACATATCTGAGGATCTTTCGATTCCAGAGCCAGGTTCAATCACTATTAGATCATTCCTCGAGCTGATCGACAGTGAAACATATGTAATATGATATTAAATATGTTATGATGCAACACAGATTCTTTGTTCCTTTATTCTAAAAGTGTGGACATTAGAAAACGTTCTATGCAGATCACGTTATATAAGGAAAATGATAAGAAAAGGGATGGGGTGAAAAGCACACCTGGTATATATATATGTATAAAAAATGATCTTTATAACATGTACAAAACATCAATTTTTTGTACATGTTATAAGATCCATTTTTTAAAATATATATATATATACCAGGTGTGGTTTTTGAAACCCCCTCTTTTTATTATTATTTTCCTTATATATATATTTATATATATATATATATATATATATATATATATATATATACACACACACATATATATATATACACACATTTATATATACACATATATATATACATATACACACACACACACACACATATATATATATATATATATATATATATATATATATATATGTCTATACACACATATATTTATACACACATATATATATATGCATATATATCATCATCATCATCATCATCATAGTTTTATGTTGATTCTTCCACGCCAGGATGGGTTAGACGGGTTGTCCTGTTGTGGGCAATGTTAGGTCGACTGACCTTGTCTTGCTCATACAGGAACTGATATATATATATATACATATATATATATATATATATATACACACATTTGTTTTGTTGTTTTTTTGTATGGGTTAAAATAAAGAATCTTTCATTTTGTTTTGTCAATAATACTAAATCTGTAAAATCTAAATTTGGAAGTATCCAGCGCGTTTCTCCATCATCAGTAACAAATAGTTTGAGAGGAAGTTGATGGTTTAAATAAATGTCATAATGTAGTTACAGTGAGCAAGAGAAGAGATATGAGGTTTTGAATTTGAGGCATTTTGATTATATGGGAATCTTATTTAACAAGTTTTTTTCAAATAAATTTATTTGAGAAAAGAAAAGAAAAAAAATTGAATAATGAAAGTAAGGGAAAGGGGGTTGGAGTGGCAGAATCTACACCCCAGTCTAGGTGGCATATATCAGCAATGTCCTGTACAGAAAATGACAATTACATTGTTGGGAAGAACATATGATTAACCCTTTAGCATTTACATTACTCTGTATTTACTATTATATTTTCACGGTAAAGGTTTTATCTCACATAATATCGAATCAATGACATTTTGGTATTATCTATTTTGAGAACAATGCCTTAACATCTGTATGATTGGCTGGTTACAGCTGGTTTAAACAGAATGAGGTGAGAGATTTTCTGGCTGGCTATGGCCACTTTAAATGCTAAAGGATTAAAGATGAGAGAGATGGTGAGTAGAGATGTAGTGTAATTAGAAGCAAGACTAGTGGTTCTATCTTTATATTTTGGTTATTTAGTGATTGATAACATGACCAGATCTACTCCTGCCTGTATTTGTCTATATGATAAAAAAAAAAAATGTCAGTCCACTGATATCATTGGAGTTGTCCCCCTTGCTTCTTGTTTTTAGACTTTACATTGTGTATTTCATTAAAAATACAGTTCTGAAAGGGTTAATGCCAGTTGTAAGTCTGCAAAATATAGATGTGTATAGAAATACAACTAGTTGACAAAGGGTAGGTTCAGTGTTAGTGTTAGAATTAGGTTTACAGCATAAGACAGCAAGGTTCTTTCTTGTACCCAAAGTCACTGAAGTTAAGAATAATCAATAGCATACCTACACCTTAACGAAGAGAAAGGGTATAATTTTCATTTATTTATTTTTATTGCCAGGTGAAGGGATGTTTATATATATATATATATATATAAACGATGATGATATATATTTGGAGAGATGTTTTTTTTTTCCCCCATGTGTTTGAGAAGTGGGTGGTGAAGTAGGTGGAGCAATGTATTTATTTGTTCAGGGATTAACAAGGAAGTGGTGTGCTGCTGCAGGTTGGGTAACGGTAAGGAGAGGGGAGAGAGAGGAAAGTTATAGTACAAGGGGTACAGGAATGAAATATTTTCTTAGTCTTTTCATTTCCCCCTCTCCACACACACC
>OZ024748.1:53493475-53558475 GCA_964016885.1 Eledone cirrhosa
TATATATATATATATATACACAAATTAAAACAAATATTTTCAATAAAATTTCACTAAAATTTTTAAATAAAACAAATTAACAAAAAAATTGAGTCGAGAATAGAAAAATCTTTCGCAAATTTTAAACAATTTTAAATAGAAATTTAAATATGAAATAAATAAATATGTAAATAAATAAAATAAATGGAACAAATAAATAAATAAATAAATAAATAAATAAATAATTAAATAAATATAGACAATAAATAAATATAGACAATAAAACAATATATATTGATATATAAAAAAGAAAAAAATTAACATCATTGTTAACGTCATTGTTGTTGTTGTCATTATTGTTGTTGTTATTGTTGTCGTTGTTATTGTTTTATTGTTTTAGCTTTCTTTTTATTTCGAAAATTTTAATTTAAATAAAAAAGCAAAGCGAAAGATTTTTTGTCAAACTTCTTTTTTTTATTCATTTTTTTTTTTGCTTTTAATTTTATTTTTTACTTTTTTTGCTTTTAATTTTATTTTTTACCTTTTTTTTTTTACTTTATATTTTTTACTTTTTACTTTACTTTTTTCTACTTTATTTTACTTTTTAATTTTAGTTATTTTCGTTCTGTTTTATTGAATTTGTACTTTTTTTTTCAATTTTGTACTTGTTTTGTTTTTTTTGTTGTTAGTATTGTTTCTTTTAAAATTTTTCTAATTTTGATTGAAAAAATATATCCCATTTTGTTTTAAATGTTTATTGAAATTCTCAATTTTGTTCAAATTTTTCAATTAATTATTTTTGTGTTATTCTTTTACTGGTTTCATGTTCAGTCTGTGGCCATGCTGAGGCACTGCCTTAAAGAGGTTTCGTTAATCCCATTGACCCTTGTATGTATTTATTTTCAAGACCGGTTCTTATTTATCAACAGTCTGTTTTTTTTACAAAACATAAACACAAATATAAACACCCTAACCGTATATATATATATATATGAATATATATATAGCCATGTCAGTAGAATGAACACTTCATTCTTGCTCTTGTGTTGGCATGCGAACAGAACTGCAGACACTAATGTTTCTGGGTATCACTCTTCATCAGTGCATAATTGCAAACAAATCGAATGTTATTATTGGATTGGCAGTATTGGTAGAGAGTCGGACACCATGCTTTCAGCATAGAGTTACGTCCCTTTACGGACTGAGTTCAAATCCCGCCCAGGTTAACTTTGTCTTTGATCCTTATGGGGTCAATAAAATAAAGTACCAGTAATACACTGGTTAATTGCTGGCCTTGTGCCAAAAGTAGAAACAATTATTAATATTAAAAAAACTCAGATTACATTTATTGTATTCAGCCATGTAGAGCGAAATTTTTTTTTATTTCTTTTTATGTATGTATATATATATATATGGAGACACATGGCTTACTGGTTAGAGCATTGGCCTTGCAATCGAAAGGTTGTAAGTTCAATTCTCAGACCGGGTGATGTGTTGTTTCCTTGAGCAAGACACTTTATTTCACATTGCTCCAGTTTACTCAGCTGTAGAAATGAGATGATAGGACTGCGGTCCCTATCATTCCACTGTGGAGGTGCCACGGCAAAAAAAAGCACCCAGCCCACACTGTAAATGAGGTTGGTGTTAGGAAGGGCATCCAGCTGTAGAAATCAAGCCAGAATCAGTTCCCGTCCCACCCTTGCAAGTAGGGAAAAGCGGACGTAAAATGATGATGATGATGATACAGGGTGTCTCCAAAAAATGTATACACACTTTTATTAGAATGCTGTTGAAGTATGTATATATGGGGGCACCATATATATGTATGTATGTTTGTATGCATATATGTGTGCCTATATTTCTATATATGTATGTATATATGTATGTATGGATGGATGGATGTATATATACATTTTTTAGGAGTCAAAGTACTCAATACCATTATGAAAAGGGACTATGTAATGAGAAATTCTGACTAGTGTCTTGCAAAAACTTAACTTTGAATAAACAATATATATATATACATATACTGTATATATATACAGAATGTCCCCCAAAAATGTATAATGCTTTGATTAGAATTCTCTTGAAGTGTGTATACAATTTTTGGGGACACCCTGTATATACATGAGTGTTACAGCACCATAGCATGGCCACAGCCTGCAGAATTGATCAGGCAAAAGATTAAAAGCATGTATATGCATGTGTGCATCTGTATGTCTGTATATATACATGTGTGTGTGTATGTCTGTATATATATACATGTGTGTGTGTGTGTGTGTATTAGTGGTGATTGAAGGCAAAGGTTTTTCTTTATTTTTCATCAAATATTTATTATATTTTTATACATTTATTTGAAATTTATCTATTTAATTTCATTTCATCTTATCTTTATTGAAATTTCCTATTTTTCCGAAAAAGAAAAAGAAGACACCATTTTTAAAAATAACTTTTGTTTTTATTATTTTTTATATTTTATTAAATTTGTTTTACATGTGTTTCTGCTTGTTTCAATTTTTAAAAAAATATATAAAAGATTTAAAAAACAATTTTCTGCTATCGTTTTTCGCATTTGTACTTCTCTCTCTTTGTCAATTTCTCTCTCTTCCTCTTTATCTGTCTCTCTCTCTGTCTTTGTTTCTCTCTCTCCCTATCTCTTTCTCTGTTTTTTCTCTCTATTTCTCTCTCCCCTTCCTTTTCTCTCTCCCCTCTCTCTTTCTCACCTCTCACTCTCTTCCCCCTCTACTCTCTTCCCCCTCTACTCCTCTCTTTCTCACCTTCTCACCTCTCACTCTCCCCCTCTCTCTCTGTCCTCCCCTCTCCTCTCTTTCTCATTTTATTTTATTTTATTTTAAAATGCTCGAAAAATCTTTCTATTATACATACACATGTATATATATATGTATATATATAGACACATATATATATATAAATATACATATATATATACATTTGAAATATTATCTCTGTATCTCTTTATCTATTTACAAATAAATAAAGACATTTGTTTGGCTGTTTTTGTGTTTGTTTGTTTTCTGTTAATTAATTCTTCAGTAATTTATTTGTTATTTGTCTTTCGTTTTTTTTGTTAATAGTTTATTGTTAATTATTTCTTTAATTATTTGTTTATATATTATTTATTTATTTATGCATACATTTTAAAAAATTTTGTCTATGTATTTATTTTTATATTATTTATTTTAGTCATTTTGTCTTTATTATTTATTTTTTGTTAATTGTTTATTAATTATTTTTTAATTATTTATTTATACATTATCTATTTATTTATATATGTATATATTATTTATTTATCATTTATTTTCTTAATTGTTTATTTGTTATTTCTTGTTTGTTAATTGTTTTATATTAATTATTTTTTAATTATTTATTTATATATAATTTATATATTTATTTATATATAATTTATATATTTATTTATGTATAAATATATTATTTATTTATTTATAATTTATTTTGTTAATTGTTTATTATCAATTATTTTTAAATTATTTATTTATATATATTATTTATTTATTTAGGTATATATATATTATTTATTTATTTATAATTTCTTTTGTTAATTGTTTATTATTAATTGTTTTTTAATTATTTATTGTATATATATCTTATATATTTATTTATATGCATATATTTTATATATTTATTTATATATTTATTTATGTATTATTTATTTATTGTATATATATATATTATTTATTATATATATTATTTGTTTATTTTTGTCATATGAGCTTATTTCCTCCTTCCTCATTACCATTTTCAACTTTTATTCTTTTCTAAAACATCTTTATTAAATTTTAAAGATCGAGCTTTTTGATTTTGATTTTGATTTCATTAGAAAAATTAAAACATAAAACCCCCCAAAAAAACAAAAACATAAGAAAACTAAACAAAATGGACTCCAAAAACATTTTAAAATTTTATCTTCCATTTATATATTGATGCATATTATCTTTATTACTACTACTACTATTATTATTATTATTATTATTGTTATTAGTAGTAGTAGTAGCAGTAGTAGTAGTAGTAGTAGTAGTAGTAGTAGTATCGTTAACATTGTCATCTTCATTATTATTAGTAGTAGTACTCTTGTTATTATTTATATTATCATTATCATCATTTGTTATTGTTATTTATATTTCTACTCGATTTTTGTGTAACCCCCTTTCCCGCTGTCCCCGTCTATTGTATTGTCCCCTATATGTCGGCCCTTGTGGCCAATAAATGAAAAAAATTATCATCATCATCATCATTATTATCATTGCCATCTTCAGTATTATTATTAGTACTATCCTCCTCCTCTCCCTTCTCCTCTCCCTCCTCCCTCTCCATTACCATTCCTCTCTCAGTCAACATTCCTACCTTTTACCCGTCCACCATTCTTCTCAGAAACTTTCATCTCCTCAATTCTCTCACTTCATCTCTTTTGTCAAACTATTTTCTATTCTTCACCATTTCTCTTCTATTTAACACAAACAATATTACATCTCTCTCTCTCTCTCTCGTTCTCTCTCGCTTTCTCTATGTCTCTCTCTTTCTTTCTCTCTCTCTCTCTCGTTCTCTCTCGCTCTCTTTCTCTCTTTCACACACACAAACACACTCTCTCTCACTTTCTCTATGTCTCTCTCTCTCTTTCTTTCTCTCTCTCTCTCTAGCTATCTATCTCTCTATCTCTCTCGCTCTCTTTCTCTCTTTCACACACAGAAACACACTCTCTCTCACTTTCTCTGTCTCTCTCTTTCTTTCTCTCTCTATCTATCTATCTCTCTATCTCTCTCTATCTCTCTCGCTCTCTTTCTCTCTTTCACACACACAAACACACTCTCTCTCACTTTCTCTATGTCTCTCTCTCTCTCTCTCACACACACACACACACACTCTCTCTCTCTATCTATCTATCTCTTCCTATCTCTCTCTCTAAGTTCATTTTAATTCTTTGGATTTTTCTTCAATTCTTTGTTTTTTAACATTTGGAGCAAAGGCTACTTTTTTTTTTTTTTATCACTTTCTTTCTTGTTGTTGTTGTGGTGGTGGTGGGGAGGGAGGCAAGAGGGAGGGTCCAAGGGATTTCCATCAGGTTCATCTTTTGGGTTGTTGTTTGTTGTGGTAGCTCTTCTTCTTCTTCTTCTTCTTCTTCTTCTTCTTCTTCTTCTTCTTCTTCTTTTCTTATCAATGTTATCATTCTCAGGGTCAACTTAATTGACTTTCTCCATAGTTTTCTACCAAATGTAGAAACAATTATTATTATAATTAGTAATAGCAGCAACAGCAGCAGCAGCAGCAGCAGCAGTAGTAGTAGTAGTAGTAGTAGTATTACTGTCTCTTTAATTCACAATTTGTTTACAGCAGTTGACATGCTTGTCAGTCAGAAACAACATCTAGCAAGAGACAGTTAGGACTAAACAATTACTTATTCAGTTATATATATATGTGTGTGATATCATCATCATCATCATCATTACCATTTTATGTCTGCTTTTCCATGCTAGCATGGGTTGGATGGTTTCTTTCCAGCATAGCATCTCTCCAAATGTTTTGGTCCTTCATCATCTCTGTGAGGTTCAGTGATTTGAGATCGGCTCTGATAATCTCTGTTCAAGTCTTCCTTGGTTCCCCCAATACCACAGCTCCCTTCTGCTGGGATTTCTTGGCACGTCTTCACCCAATGTTCATCATCCACACACACACATCACATGGCCATACCAGTTCAGTCTTCTCTCCTACACACTAAATCTGATTCATCTTATATCCAGCCTCTCAGCTCACCAATGCTTTACTTTTCACATATGTTAACATTGCACATCCATCGAAGCTTGCTTCATTTCTCCCCAGCTTCCTATTATCTTCTACATTCACTGCTCATGTCTCAGTTCCATAACATCACACTTCATACACAAGCATCATACAGCTGGCCATCCTTTCATAGAGAGAAACCTTTTGCTGTCAACAGAGGTAGCATCTCTCTGAACTTTTCCCATCCTGTTCTTATTCTAGATATTATTCTCCTGGGGCAGCCTCCTCCCCAACGAATCTGCCTGTCACATTTTTTAATGGTTGTTAAAGTCAATCTACCTTGTGTGTTTGCCTGAATTATAGGTGATCAGGTGGCTGACCAATTTCTTGAAATGAATGTTGCAAATAGTTCACTTGCATCACAGAAGCCTCTAAGAGCCTCACTCCTTTTTCATTTCTTAATCCATAACCATACTCCACTGTACCCATCCTGGTACTACCCATTGAAGACACCAGCTAGGATGATGAGGTCTCTGATATCTATAATGGAGGTTGTCAGTAAAAGTTGCTCCTAGAGGCAGCTCTTTTGTTCCTTACTTAGTCCTGCTTGTCGTGTTGTAGCTTGAGATAATTGTCATTATCTTATTACCTATGACTACTCTGAGTTTGATAATTCTGTCACTTACTCTAACTACTTCAATTTTCTTATCTATCCACTTCTCAGCTAGTAGAATGCCAACCTTGCCTGCCCAGAAAAACCTTTACCTGCATAATTTGCCTGTAAGTAGTCTTGCAGAGGTGCCTCGCCATCCTACCTCTTGAATAAAGCATACATCCACTCATCTTCTCTCATTCCAGTTCTCTTTGCTCTGTGTTAAAATTTCTCCGAAATCAACTTTGACTTTCAGCATTTTGAGAACGATAGAGTATCAGTCCAATATGGGGTCATTTCTTCCTCTATATCACTTTCTCTCTTCCTCTAGAAATAATTGTTTCTACGTTAGGCACAAGGCCAGCAATTACCCAGTGCATTACTGGTACTTTATTTTATCGACCCCGTAAGGATGAAAAGCAAAGTTAACCTTGGCGGGATTTGAACTCAGAATGGCAAGGGCCGTAACTCTATGCGTCAAAGCATGGCGTCCGACCCTCTACCAATACTGCCAATCCACTAGAAATAATCTGTTGTGTTCAGACAAAGAGAGGAGATGGGCTCCACCAGGTTAAAACAAAATGTCCAGAAAACACGGCATGTCACCGCGGCACCCCAACGACTCCCCCGGGGGTTACGGATTCATATATATAGATGGTGAATAAATGGCAAGGAAAGTGAATAAACTGGAATACAGTAAAGTAATTTAGAAAAACAAGTTCAGCTGAAGTAAAAGACGATTGGTGAATAAAAACTTGCCAATGTGTGACCAAAACAATCGGACAATTCACAAAACGAAAAACAAACAAACATCTAGCAGTATTGAACAAGTCTTTTCTTAACACTTTTCAGTTTCAAATTTAACCTCGATAAATCGTAGTTACCTCCCTTGTCCGAAAGACAATGAACTGGCAAAAATGAAAGTATTAGCGAATATCTAAACAACATAATGTTATTTTTTTTAACGGCCAGCAATGTCTCTTTTATTAGAAAACTTATCGCACCTGCAGAGAATTTTTAACGAGAGCCAGACGTAATTTCACAAGTTAACTACAATAACGAACACTTTTCGACGGTTTTGAAAGCCATATTCATTCAAACACACACCATAAATAATAGGAAAAACAAAATATCACTTTTAAACTCGAGAAATCCGAGCGTGAACTCCATACAGCCAATTATTTAAAAAAAAAATACTTTCCAATGGTTTTGAAGATCAGCTTCGTTTAAAAGACACACATAACAAGAAAAAATTATATATATATATATATATGTGAAAACATAATTTTCACCTCCAGTTCAAGATGGGTGTAAATGGAAAAATTATTGTATTTTTTTTTTTATTATTGTGTGTGTTATCTAATCACCCCACCAAGTTATGTAAGTCTGGTTGTAATTTCCCTCGTTAATTCATATACGAAAACATCATTAGCAGGGAGATGTTATCTGTCATCTAATTTAGCCCTGCCACCGGACAAATTCAATCTGTTGCCTCTTCTGACCATTTCTCCGCTCTGATGTCGACTCGGTATTACGATGGAGTGTTTCTTACTTTCATCTATTTCTTAATCAGTTTCTTTGTTTTAAGAAATATAATTTTATTAGAACGTTTTTGGAAATTAGTAAACGTGTACATGTTTTTAAATTCTTCAAAGTATTGAGAATTGGAAAATTAATATTGCTATTCGTACAGACACCTGCACCGTCGTTATTCGGAGTTTTAAAATGGCCACCACAAAATACTTATTTTGCAGTTTTTTGGCTTCTAACCAGTTTATAATTTTAATGAAGTACGCTTATAGCTATATTCTCTGGTTAATGGAGTACATTGAAAACCTTAAATTACTATTCAGGATTATAGAAAAGCCACAAACGAAGGTAATTGAAAACCATTGTCTTTATATTTTCATATAACTGTTTTACGTAATAAATGTTGTAAATTATGTTGAAGTTATAGTTTTGGGGTTTTAAAGCTAGAAAAGTACTTGTTATTTATCAGGCTGGATTAAAAATTTTATACACAGGTTCCCGTTCCTGAACATGATTTCAGGGAACTTAACTGCTGTTCTGAGTGTTATTTTCGTTATTAACCCTTTAGCATTTAAACCAGCTGTATTCGGCCAACATTCTCTCATCTGTTCAAACCGGTCCTAACTGGCCACTCTTACTGATGTTAAGGTATTGTTCCCAAAATAAATAATATCAAAATCTCATAGATTCGATATTATGTGAGATAAAGCCTTTACCATAAAAACACAATAGTATATATAGAGTAATGTAAATGTTAAAGGGTTAAAGAACACACGTAATTTTTTTCAGTCATTTCTACACAAACAAAGGTCTGTGCAAGCCAAGTTGAGTCTCTTGCACGAACAGCTCTGGATTTATACTAACATATAACTAACTCTACATTAGACTGGTGCATATAGAACTATCGTGGTTCATATAGAACTTTCGTGGTGTATATAGAACTATCATACTAAGGCATGCCAGAGTCAAACAGGCGTGTTCCTCCGTTTGTTAAAGATGGTAGGTTGTAGTTTGAGTAGAATTTCACTGTTTTCGCAGGTTGAACAACCACAGAGCTTTCCTTGGTACCACACCCTCTTTTGTGTACGCATTCGTTCAATGTGTGCTTTACAGAGGCCTCAACAGTAGGGGGTAACTTTCTGCTTGATGTTTGTCACCCAGAGCAACCCTTGAGTTCCTGAAGGTCGTTCGTCACCGAAACTGTTTTCTCGATATTAAATATTTGTTTCTACTTTTGGCACAAGGCCAGCAATTATCTCAGTGTATTACTGGTACTTTATTTCATAGACCCCGTAAGGATGAAAGGCAAAGTTAACCTCGGCGGGATTTGAACTCAGAATGGCAAAGGCCGTAACTCTTTGCTGCAAAGCATGGCGTCCGACCCTCTACCGATACTGCCAATCCACCAATTGAAAGAAATACAGTGAGGGAGAGACTGTGTGTGAAAGACAGAGAGATATCACCATAATAACTAACTACACAGCAAGTGACACTTTCCTGTTGACACACACAGCTTGTCGACAACCCTTATCGCAGGCTTGCGTGTTCGTTACTCGAGATACCTTTCGTGAACCGAAACGTTTTATTTTAAAAAGGTTGTTCGTGAGCCGAGGTTCCACTGTATATTTAATTAGAAATATGTTAATTAAAAGGTTTAATATACAAAATTGGCCAATGTAGCTTTCATCCCTGCATTAGTTTCACAAGTGCAACCAGCCCTGGAGTAACTAATGAAGGAAAGTAAGCAGGTGTTTTGACTTTTAGTTAAAAGGATCTCTTGGAGTATTTTCCCAATACTCTATATTAGAGTTTGTTTATAACGTTCTCAAACGTTTGCCCCCCACCCCACCTCCTCACGGCCACGCAATAACCTCAACACCCCCACCCCTATCTCCAGAGAGACCTGCCTACACACAAACTGTAAATAATCTATATATATAAAACTGAGGATGTCTGAGTTTGAATCACTAAAACTCGTGAAGTACCCAACCTATTTTTTTTCAAACTTTACATGTGTATTACTTATGTTTCAGGGAGTGTTATGCACATAAACATTCAACTTTTTGATCCCCTAGGGCCCGCATTAGGTGAAAAACTGTGTTTTTTCAGCTTTTTAGGGGTTTTTTGAGGCGTTACGTCAGACCGATTTCCTTGAAATTGTAACTATGTATTAGTCAGTCTCTTCTTCATACCGTGAGCAAAGAAAATCCAACTTTTTTATGGCTCAGGGCCCGCATTAGGTGAAAAACCTCATTTTTTCCCCAGCTTTTTAGGGCTTTTCCGATTTTCCAGAAATTTCAAGGCATATTATGCACATAAAAAAAAATTCATTTTCTTGATCCATCTTAAAGATTATCTAGCCATCAGAGTATTCGGTTTATTTTCTTTACATATTGTCCAGGCATGCAGTTTTTCCACGACTAGGTCTGTTGGCGGCTCGCGTTCCAAAATACCTTATCCCGTGCAACGCCGGGTACCACTGCTAGTATATAAATAAAATTGTTAATTGATATATAATAAATAATATATACTATGTATAAATAAATACATATTTTTTATTTTACTATATTTATATATATGTATCATTTGATATTTAATATACTATTATATCATCTCTACCACCCCCATTTCCCCGTAGGCTCCAGCGTCCCCAGGATCTTCTCAGTGCCCCCCGGGGGGAGGGTCGTAGCGCCCACTTTGAAAACCTCTGATATAGAGTATATAGCGATATCATAATATTTTTAGTGTTTGCGGCCTCTATAGGTTTTAATCCGACCTTGAGTGAAACTTTCAGAAATCCGAGGAAGACCATGACATTCTTCTGTTTATCCTTTGGTACCGACACACTGACGTGACCATTGGTGCAAACCTTCCGCGCCAAGAGGCTTTTAAGGGCTTAAGCCCCTCCAATATTATGGAAACATGTTGAATAATCTTAACGTTTTATTAGTTAAGAAATTATGTATTACTGTTCTAATAAGTAACATAAATAAATACAATAGAAAGCGACACATCAAAGATGTAAATAGCTGTGAATGCTATTATGTCTATCATAACACCATGTTTCACGGCATAGAGTTACGGCCCTTTACGGTCTGAGTTCAAATTCCGCCGAGGTTAGCTTTGCCTTTCATCCTTACAGGGTCGATGAAATAAATCACCAGTAATACACTGGGATAATTTCATGTAATGAATGTACTAGACTTTTGTTAAGATCGTCTAGTTTCATGAAACCTTAGGTTATGGAATAATTATATTGTGTTGTTTATTATATATAGGAACGAGTAGGACCCCGACGGCTAAGCTCAAGCCGTTTCGACGGCTAATTCTGGACCTCCTGTTTTATTAATTATTAGTGTAATGCAATGATAATGTTGTTTTATTAATTATTAGTGTAATGCAATGATAATGTTGTTTTATTAATTATTAGTGTAATGCAATGATAATGTTGTTTTATTAATTATTAGTGTAATGCAATGATAATGTTGTTTTATTAATTATTAGTGTAATGCAATGATAATGTTGTTTTATTAATTATTAGTGTAATGCAATGATAATGTTGTTTTATTAATTATTAGTGTAATGCAATGATAATGTTGTTTTATTAATTATTAGTGTAATGCAATGATAATGTTGTTTTATTAATTATTAGTGTAATGCAATGATAATGTTGTTTTATTAATTATTAGTGTAATGCAATGATAATGTTGTTTTATTAATTATTAGTGTAATGCAATGATAATGTTGTTTTATTAATTATTAGTGTAATGCAATGATAATGTTGTTTTATTAATTATTAGTGTAATGCAATGATAATGTTGTTTTATTAATTATTAGTGTAATGCAATGATAATGTTGTTTTATTAATTATTAGTGTAATGCAATGATAATGTTGTTTTATTAATTATTAGTGTAATGCAATGATAATGTGGTTTTATTAATTATTAGTGTAATGCAATGATAATGTTGTTTTATTAATTATTAGTGTAATGCAATGATAATGTTGTTTTATTAATTATTAGTGTAATGCAATGATAATGTTGTTTTATTAATTATTAGTGTAATGCAATGATAATGTGGTTTTATTAATTATTAGTGTAATGCAATGATAATGTTTTACTAATTTTAGTGTAATGTAATGATAATGTTTTACTAATTTTAGTGTAATGTAATGATAATGTTGTTTTACTAATTTTAGTGTAATGCAAAGATAATGTTGTTTTATGTTCTAGATTGTCTTAATGTGGTTTCATGTGGTTTGTTAATTCAATGTTAATTTAATGTTTATAATATAATTTACATATGAACAATTTTATAATTTTACAGTAATCATCATCATCATCATCATCATCATCATTGTTTTATGTCCATTTTTCCACGCTAGTATGGACAATACTGTTTAGCCCTTTAGCATTTAAACTGGCTGTAACTGACTGCTCATGCTGATGTTAAGGTATTGTCCTTAAAATAAATAGCTAAATCTCATAGATTTGATATTATGAGATAATTATGTGAGGTAGAGCCTTTATCATGAAAATATAATAGTAAATATAGAGCAATGTAAATGCTAAAGGGTTAATACTTTTAAAGAGTGCCTTACAAATGTGGTTAGGTTTCATTTCTCGACCTACTCATGTTTATAGAAGTAAATCTATCATATGCCATCACCATACAAAGATAGGCTGAACATTTCATAGGCTTACCAAGATACTCTCATGGAATGACCAAGTGAGGTTTATTTTTCAACATAGTCTCTGGAAAGAAACAATGCAGTTAATAATAAGAAGAGTTGAAATTAATGCATGTAAGATTTCACAGCTTTAGCATCAATCCTTCATAGTCAGCCTATTAACATTTCAGCACACCCTCATAAACGAAACTTAAGGGTCAGTTAGTCTTGTGGTCACAGCCGACCAGATGAAGACATTGCCCTGGAGGACAGCGAGGGAGATGCGCTGGAATGGAACAACCACTCCATCTCGTGGGGTCTCACACTTACATGTAGCCAATTCAACTACTATAGCAGTGACCAGCGATGTGGTTTCATGTAATGCAGGACTGGAGGAAAGGAACAACCACTCCATCTAGTGGGGTCTCACACTTACATGTAGCCATCTCAACTACTATAGCAGTGACCAGTGATGTGGTTTCATGTAATGCAGGACTGGAGGAAGGGAACAACCACTCCATCTCGTGGGGTCTCACACTTACATGTAGCCATCTCAACTACTATAGCAGTGACCAGCGATGTGGTTTCATGTAATGCAGGACTGGAGGAAAGGAACAACCACTCCATCTAGTGGGGTCTCACACTTACATGTAGCCATCTCGACTACTATAGCAGTGACCAGTGATGTGGTTTCATGTAATGCAGGACTGGAGGAATGGAACAACCACTCCATCTCGTGGGGTCTCACACTTACATGTAGCCAACTCAACTACTATAGCAGTGACCAGCCATGTGGTTTCATGTAATGCAGGACTGGAGGAATGGAACAACCACTCCATCTCGTGGGGTCTCACACTTACATGTAGCCAACTCAACTACTATAGCAGTGACCAGTGATGTGGTTTCATGTAATGCAGGACTGGAGGAATGGAACAACCACTCCATCTCGTGGGGTCTCACACTTACATGTAGCCAACTCAACTACTATAGCAGTGACCAGCCATGTGGTTTCATGTAATGCAGGACTGGAGGAATGGAACAACCACTCCATCTCGTGGGGTCTCACACTTACATGTAGCCAACTCAACTACTATAGCAGTGACCAGTGATGTGGTTTCATGTAATGCAGGACTGGAGGAATGGAACAACCACTCCATCTCGTGGGGTCTCACACTTACATGTAGCCAACTCAACTACTATAGCAGTGACCAGTGATGTGGTTTCATGTAATGCAGGACTGGAGGAATGGAACAACCACTCCATCTCGTGGGGGTCTCACCCTTACATGTAGCCAACTCAACTACTATAGCAGTGACCAGCGATGTGGTTTCATGTAATGCAGGACTGGAGGAAAGGAACAACCACTCCATCTAGTGGGGTCTCACACTTACATGTAGCCATCTCGACTACTATAGCAGTGACCAGTGATGTGGTTTCATGTAATGCAGGACTGGAGGAATGGAACAACCACTCCATCTCGTGGGGTCTCACCCTTACATGTAGCCATCTAGACTACTATAGCAGTGACCAGCGATGTGGTTTCATGTAATGCAGGAGTGGAGGAGTGGAACAACCACTCCATCTCGTGGGGTCTCACCCTTACATGTAGCCAACTCGACTACTATAGCAGTGACCAGCCATGTGGTTTCATGTAATGCAGGACTCGATGAGTTAAACTTTGTATATGAAAAGTGTGTAAGGTCAATAAAAATAACAAGAGCCAGTATCTGTATAGAGGTTGGTGTTAATGAAAGGTGTTGTGTGTAATGTAGACACATGTTGTCTATGGTGTGTGTGTGTGTGTATGTGTGTGTATATATATATGTGAATGTGTGTGTAGATATCTATTATATATATATATGTGTGTATGTTTGTGTATATATATGTGTATATATATTATATATGTGTATGTATTATATATCTGTGCATGTATTATATATGTGTGCATGTGTGTGTGTATGTATGTGTATATATATTATGTGTGTGTATGTATGTGTATATATATTGTGTGTGTATGTATTATGTGTGTGTATATCATCATCATCATCATCATCACCGTTTTACGTCCGTTCTTCCACGCTAGCATGGGTTAGACGGGTTGTCCTGTTGTGGGCAGTGTCTGGTCGGCTGACCATGCCTTGCTCATACAGGAACTGATCTGGCTTGATTTCTACAGCTGGATGCCCTTCCTAACACCAACCTCATTTACAGTGAGTGCTGGGTGCTTTTTCGTGGCGCCTACACGTCCACTTTACAGTGTGGGCTGGGTGCTTTTTTGCCGTGGCACCTCCACGACCACCTTGCGGTGGGGGGGGGGGGGCATATTGTTTATATGCTTCAGCATGTACCCATGGGAGGTCGGGTACCCTGTATTACTGCGTGACGCCAGAAGTCACGGTCGTGTGTCATTGACTTTGAGAGGTGTAGTTGGGTAAGGTCGGCTTTTATCACCTCATCCCAAGTCATCTTGGGTCTCCCCACTCCGCGGTTTCCATCAACTTCTAGTGCTCTGCACCTTTTTATGCAGCTGTCATCCTTCATACGCATCACATGTCCATACCAGCGTAACCGCCTCTCCTGCACGCAGCATTTGATTCCTCTTATGCTCAGTCTCTCTCTCAATTCATTTATGCTTTGTCGTTCACGTATATTACTGTTACACATCCATCGGAGCATGCAGGCTTCGTTTCTCTCTAATCTACGTAAGTCTTCCACCTTCAGCGCCCAGGTCTCACTACCATGCAACATCGCTGTTCGGATACACGCATCATACAGTCTGCCTTTCATTCTGAGGGAGAAGCCTTTTGCAGCTAGCAGTGGTAGTAGTTCCCTAAACTTCTTCCATCCCGTTCTTACCCTAGTTATTGTACTTTCTGAGCACCCACCTCCGTTGCTAATTCGGTCACCTAGGTAGCAGAAGCTGTCTACTGTTTCTACAGGGCCCTCCCAGAGATTGGTGGTACTTGTTTCCTGTGGCTGTTTGCTTGCTGTTTCAGCACAGCTGCTGCATGTGAATCCTACATTCTTAATTAAGCTTCCTGAGATCCCGCTACATCTCTTGTGTACCCATTGTTTGCATTTGGGGCAAAGGATGGAGTTCCTACCTACACCTTTCCTACATACTGAGCAAGGCCATTTCCCTGAGGGGATCTGGGTTCTGTTTTCTCGTCTACTTATAAGGACCTTAGTCTTTGTCATGTTGACTTTGAGGCCCTTTCTCTCTAGTCCCTGCTTCCAGGTTTGGAATTTATTCTCTAGTTCTACCATAGATTCAGCTATGAGTGCGAGGTCATCAGCATACAGGAGTTCCCATGGGCATCCGGTCTTAAACTCCTCCGTTATTGCCTGCAGGACTATGATGAACAGGAGAGGGCTAAGAACAGAGCCCTGGTGGACCCCAACCTGTACGCTAAATTCCTCGCTATACTCATTGCCAATCCTAACTTTGCTGACTGCTCCCCTATACATGGCTTGTACCGCTTTCACAAGCCATTCATCTACTCCTAGTTTTCTAAGAGCCCACCAGATTACTGCACGTGGAACTCTGTCAAAGGCTTTCTCAAGGTCGACAAATGCCAAGTAGAGTGGCTTACTTTTAGCTAGGTACTTTTCCTGTAATTGCCTCACAAGGAAGAGCGCATCAGTGGTGCCTTTCCCTGGAACAAACCCAAATTGCATCTCGTCTATATTCACCCGGTCCCTAATCAGCTGTGCTATAACTCTTTCTGTTACTTTCATGACCTGGTCCATCAACTTTATACCTCTATAGTTTCCTCTATCTAGTGCATCGCCTTTACCTTTGTAGCAGTTGACAATGATGCTACTGCACCAATCTTTTGGTATGGCCCCCTCTAGTATTACCTGGTTAACGATACGTGTGGTTATAGTGTGACCTACAGACCCAGATGCCTTCAGCATCTCGGCAGCTATACCCGATGGACCGGTTGCCTTCCCTATCTTCATATCTCTGATTGCCTTACTTACTACGCTGCCGCTGACTTGTACTGCTGGTCCCTCTATAGGGTCTACGTGGGGTAGGGTCTCTTCTTCCCATGCATTCTCCTCATTTAGTAATCTATCATAATGACTCTTCCATGCATCTTTCTTCTCAGCACTTGTGAGGGCAAGCTCACCTTTATCATTCCGGATACACTTCTCTCCAATGACATCACAACTATCTCTGACACACTGCCTCGCAATCTTGAATACCTCTTGTTTCTGGTCCTCACGTTGTAAAACATGCTTGAATTTTCTATCCTCTGCTTCCCTCCTAGCTAAGTATACTTGTCGCCTAGCTTCCCTCTTGGTCTCTATGTAATGTACCCTGCTCCCCCCGTTCTTCCATTCTTTCCATGCCTGTCTCTTGGCCTTGACTGCTTCATCTACCTTATTGTTCCACCACCAAGTCACTCTCCTCCTGCTTGAGGTCTTACTCCAGCCACAAACCTCATCCGTCGCCTCTAGTAAGTTATTTTTTAGGAACTCCCAGTTCTCTTCTACGTTAAATGTCTCTATCTGTTCTTCTTTACTGTCGTAGGCGTTGAGTAAAATATCTTTAAATCTGTTACTGGTTGAGGGGACTTTCAGCTTCCAGATCTTTCTTCTCCAGGTTGGCCTCTGTTTCAGGGCTCGTCTAGTTCTGACCGTGAGGTCGCTGACAACTAAGCTATGTTGGGATGTACATTCCTCACTAGGGAAGGCTTTTGTGTTTACGACCGTCCATCTGTCACGTCCTCTGATGAGAATAAAATCTAACTGACTAGAGTGCTCCCCTGATCTATAGGTGATCAGGTGGTTGTCGGGTTTTTTAAAGTTTGTGTTACATATCGACATGTCATTGGCGTCGCAGAATTCTAGAAGTCTGAATCCTTCCTCATTCCTTGTGCCAACTCCATGGCCTCCATGTACTCTATTGAAGCCGTCGCAGTGTTTACCTACGTGTCCGTTAAAATCTCCTGCAATGATTAGGAAGTCCTTGTCGTCTGTTAGAGCAGTAGTGTGTATTAGGGACTCGTAAAACCTATCCTTAAGTTCGTCTGGCAGCCCCGATTGGGGTGCGTAAGCTGATATTATTGTGGTAATTGTCTTATTCAGGACTAGTCTGAGTTTAATGATTCTTGCATTTACCCTGTACACTGAGATTACTTTATCTACCCACTTGTCAGCTAATAGTATACCTACACCACCCATCCCATCGTCATTTCCCACCCAGAAAAATTTTTTTTATATATTATATATATGTGTGTATGTATTATATATGTGTGCATGTGTGTGTGTATATATATATATTATATATGTGTGTGTATATATATGTACATACTACAGATATTAATACATGATGCGTATACATACATAATCATGCATTTTTCTGTTTATCTATATCTATCTATTTATCTGTATGTGTGCTTGTGTGTCTGTCTTGCACACACACACACACACATATATATATATCTCAATATATGAAATAAATATATGTGTAAGTATGTGTATATATACATGTAGGAATATATAAGTACACACACACACACAAATACACCCACACACACCCACACATATATATATATCTCAATATATAAAATAAATATATGTGCAAGTATGTGTATATATACATGTAGGAATATATAAGTACACACACACACACACACAAATACACACAGCCTTTTGTTTCTCCAGTGTGACAAATTCAATTTCAAAGTGACAAACAACTGAAAGAAAATAAATTTCACAGAAGTTATGATGACAACAACAACTACACCAACAAGAGCAGCAACAACAACAACAGCAACTACACCACCACCACCACCACCAACATCAACAACAACAACAACAGCAATATCACCAACATTATAGTCACTCTCTTTCAGATTCCATATACAGAATTTGAATCCAATTTCTTAAGTTATTTCATTTCTCATTTCAGACTCAACTAATCTGTTTTTGAAACCCTGATTGACTATATATATATATATATATATATATATATATGTGTGTGTGTGTATATATATATATATATATTTATATATATATATATATATATGCATGTTTACATGTATATATATATATGTGTGTGTGTGTGTATATATATATATATATACAGATATATATATGCATGTGTACATGTATATATATATGTGTGTGTATATATATATATATATATATATATATATATACGTGTGTGATGTATACCCAGGCCATCAAAAAAATTCAAACGTGTGACATTAACAGAAAATCAAGCCAACTCCTATCCCATCACTCTACACATATAAAAAATAAAGATCGAAACAAAAAAGTAAAAAAAAACAAAAGCATAACCGTAATAAATATAAATTCAGTTTTTTCTTTTTTATTAATTCAGCTATCTTTATTACTGTTGTTGTTGTTGTTGTTGTTATTATTATTATTGTGATTATCGTTTTTGTACGCTGCAGTGGTTTATAAATTTTCATAAGAAAGATAAAAGGAAATATCGTTGGGTTGACAATATTTTTGTCTTTGCGAAATCTATTTTGGCTTTGCCAGGAAATAATATATAAGATGGATGAAACAAACAATAAATATATTATAACATGATGATAATAATAATAATAATAATAATAATGCAGAAACAAAGAAAGGTATATGAATTATGAAATTACAAACAACCACAAAAAAAAAATAGAAAGTAAGTTAAAAAATATTGAAAAAATATATATATAACAAAGATAAAGTCAGAGTTAAGGACAAAATATTAAAAAACAACAAAAAAAAACAACAAAAATGAACCGCCTGTTGTCTCATCTAACTCCCTAATTTTCTAAATCTAAAAAGATTATGATTAGATAGAAAAAAAAAATGGTGGGTGATGGAGGGACAAGATTATCAAAGAAACGGGAAAAAAAGTGAAACCAAAAATTCATTTTATGGAGAAATGAAAATGTTTTAAATGAATCTAAATATGAAATATATTAAGAAAGAAATGAGAAATTTGTCAATTCATTTTGTATTTCATCACCATCACCAATGTAATCATCATCATAATCATCAACAGCATCATTAAATTATTATTATTAGATGATTGGAGTGGGTGGCATAAATAGGATACTGTGTGAAAATATTCCATGAAATATTTGTTTCATCCCAACATACATTTTTAAGTTCAAATCACCCCAAAGTTAGCCTTGAGACTTCAAATAACCCCAAAGTTAGCCTTGAGACTTCAAATAACCCCAAAGTTAGCCTTGAGACTTCAAATCATCCCAGAGCTGTGATCTCTTGGTGTAGAGAAGTGTGTTGGTGAAGTTGTTAGATTATGGAACATAAGTCTGTAGTACCAGAGCTGTGATCTCTTGGTGTAGAGAAGTGTGTTGGTGAAGTTGTTAGATTATGGAACATAAGTCTGTAGTACCAGAGCTGTGATCTCTTGGTATAGAGAAGTATGTTGGTGAAGTTGTTAGATTATGGAACATAAGTCTGTAGTACCAGAGCTGTGATCTCTTGGTATAGAGAAGTATGTTGGTGGAGTTGCTAGATTATGGAACATAAGTCTGTAGTACCAGAGCTGTGATCTCTTGGTATAGAGAAGTATGTTGGTGGAGTTGCTAGATTATGGAACATAAGTCTGTAGTACCAGAGCTGTGATCTCTTGGTATAGAGAAGTATGTTGGTGGAGTTGTTAGATTATGGAACATAAGTCTGTAGTACCAGAGCTGTGATCTCTTGGTATAGAGAAGTATGTTGGTGGAGTTGTTAGATTATGGAACATAAGTCTGTAGTACCAGAGCTGTGATCTCTTGGTATAGAGAAGTATGTTGGTGGAGTTGCTAGATTATGGAACATAAGTCTGTAGTACCAGAGCTGTGATCTCTTGGTATAGAGAAGTATGTTGGTGGAGTTGCTAGAGCATGCCAAAACTTTTGTCTAAATTTTGTCTAAATTTGAAACATAAGATTTATAGCCACAAGTTGGCTCTGGATGAGCAGATATACAATCAAAGGTATTCCAACCATGACCATCCTATCTTTTATTCTAGAATACATAGTTTTTGTCATTGTGCATTCTGATTTTAACCATTTTATCACTAAATTTCTGATGAAATACAGGGTATTTCACAAAATTGTCTATCAATGTTCTGTTCCCTAGGTTGTCACATTAAAATATATATATTGTGAATTAGTGTTATAATGTTGACAAGTTTTGAGGAATAAATCTTATGTTGCTCAACATAAGATTTATTCCTCAAGCCCGCTCAGTCTTGTCATCCTTGATTTTGTAGTTTCTCGGATATTTACATCTCAAACAATAACAACATTTTCAAAACACCTCGTACATTAAATGTGTTTTAATTAACTTTGAAAAGAAGAATTAGGAGAGATTTAGTAAAATAACTTTTTCATGAAGTTGGTGTTAAGAGCATGACAACAAAGTTATTAATAAAATTATAATGGTAGGTTTTAATTTAGATATAAAGACTTTAGCATGGACAGTTTTATCACAGAGCCTGTGGCAGTCTTAGGTGGGCTGGTACTAAAAGGGTTAATCCCTCTAGAGGTGGGATTACAGAGTCAATATGATCTGTATCTGTGGATGCAGCATCGTCAAATTATTAAGTTCACCTTGCAACCATTAAGTCCTGGTTTTGATCCCACTTGTCGTATCATGTGTGTTATTTTTCTGAACTTCAGGTCAACTGATCCCTTGTCAGTGAAATTGGGTATATAGAATCTGTTTAGTCAAGTTAGTCAATTGTCAGCTTGACAGATTGTATATAAGTAAATATATTCTATATAGCAGTAATTGGTGGGTGAGGTGGTTAGTTGTCAGTCAAACTAGTAAATTGTTATCTTTGTAGATTAGTTATAACTAAAGCTTCTATAAAACTGTTTGGTGTGTTGTCAGATAGATAGATTAGTGAATTGTAAGCTTCGTAGATTGGTTATAAGCAAATATATCCTATATAATATTTTGGTTGGTTTTGTTGGTTGTCAAATAGTTAAATTAGTGAATTGTTAGATTGGTAGGCGAGTTATAAAAATCCTATATAACATTGTTTGGTTGTCAGATAGTTAAATTAGTGAATTGTTAACTTGGTAAATTGTTTATATAAATCCTATATAATATTAGTTAGTTGTCAGTTAGTTAAATTGGTGAATTGTTAGCTTGGTAAATTGGTTATAATTAAATTATATATAGCATTGTTTGGTTGGTTGTCAGATAGATTAGTGACTTGTAAGCTTGGTAGATTGCTTGGTTGTCAGATAGTTAAATTAGTGAATTGTTAACTTGGTAAATTGTTTATATAAATCCTATATAATATTGGTTAGTTGTCAGATAGTTAAGTTGGTGAATTGGTAGCTTGGTAGATTAGTAATAACTAAAAAAATTCCCATATAGCACTGTTTGGTTGGTTAATTTCAGCACAATCTAGTCTCCGTTACTCACCGATGTGAAATGAAGCAAAATTTTCGATAGTAATTTTCCAGGTGACTGATAATACCTATTTATGATATGGTTCAATAAAAAAAAAAGTACACACACACACATATACACACACATATACACACACACATACACACACAAGTGAACTAGAAAAACTACAACAACATTAACAAAGACAACAAGTAATTGCAGTTGGCATGACTGATTTCTATTTTCATGGCGGTTTATTATTAACAAGAAATAATTCAATAAGTTCAACTATATTTTTACTTCAGTACATCATCACATGACCCATCACCATCATTGATACGATATAAACAAAACCAAATAAATGCTGTTACCACAATCACAAAAACTTTTGTCACCAAAACCATTTTCAACAACCTTCAGCTTTTGTATTATTATTTTTTTTTTTTTGTATTTGTTTTTCTCGTTTGCAATTATTTTTCTATATCATTGTTATTGATGTTTGTTGTTGTTGTTGTTGTTGTTGTGGTATTTTTAACATTGAATTGTTTTTTTTTTAAATATTTTTTTTTTGTTTTCGTTTATTTTGTTGGGACACACGCACAAAAATGAATCAGATAAAAAAATGTTGTCGACCTAAACCTTTCCTTCCACCTCACCCAATAACAACAACAACAACAACAAACAACAAATTAATTAAATAGAAAAATTATAAATATATAAATAAACCATCACAATTCCATTTTTAAATTGTACCAGTACTACTACTACTACTACTAATAATAATAATGATAATATTGATGATAATAATAAGGATAATGATAAAATTAATAATGATAATAATGATAAAATTAATAACAACAATCTATTTCTTATATATATATATATATATATATATATATATCAAGTTGTTTTTGTCATTTTTTGTGTCTTTTTACTGAATATTAATAATAAAAAAAATATAAATAGATAAGGATAGAATATATTTAATTTAAAATAAAGAATTTATATATCAAAGACAATAAAAAAACAACTAAATTTAACTTCATTTCATTTCTTTGAAATGACATTTTTTTTTTTTTTCATTATTGTCATCTTTATTTCTCATCTATATTAACTACCAGCAATATCAGCAGCCTCCACACACCAGCAGCAGTAACAGCAACAACACCACCACCACTAACGTCAGTACCCTACCACCACCACCACCACTGACGTCAGTACCCTACCACCACCACTGATGTCAGTACCCTACCATTACCATTACTGTCGTCAGTACTCTACCACCACCACCACTGTCGTCAGAACCCTACCATTACCATTACCACCACTGTCGTCAGTACCCTGCCACCACCACTGACGTCAGTACCCTACCACCACCACCACACCACCACCACCACTGTCGTCAGTACCTTACCATTACCATTACTGTCGTCAGTACTCTACCACCACCACCACTGTCGTCAGAACCCTACCATTACCATTACCACCACTGTCGTCAGTACCCTGCCACCACCACTGACGTCAGTACCCTACCACCACCACCACACCACCACCACCACTGTCGTCAGTACCCTACCATTACCGCCATATATTGTGAGACACATAGTTCTGTCTTTCCAAAACCACACTACTTCATAACCACCACCACCACCACTACCACTACCACCACTACCACCACTCTCTGTAATCACCACTGCCATCACCATCACTTTCTGTTGTGGTACCAGTACTACCACCTTACAGTGCAGATTGAGGGCTTTCTGTTGTGGTACCAGTACTACCACCTTACAGTGCAGATTGAGGGCTTTCTGTTGTGGTACCAGTACTACCACCTTACAGTGCAGACAGGGCTTTCTGTTGTGGTACCAGTACTACCATCTTACAGTGCAGATTGAGGGCTTTCTGTTGTGGTACCAGTACTACCACCTTACAGTGCAGACAGGGCTTTCTGTCGTGGTACCAGTACTACCACCTTACAGTGCAGATTGAGGGTTTTCTGTCGTGGTGCCAGTACTACCACCTTACAGTGCAGACAGGGCTTTCTGTTGTGGTACCAGTACTACCACCTTACAGTGCAGATTGAGGGCTTTCTGTTGTGGTACCAGTACTACCACCTTACAGTGCAGACAGGGCTTTCTGTCGTGGTACCAGTACTACCATCTTACAGTGCAGATTGAGGGCTTTCTGTCGTGGTGCCAGTACTACCACCTTACAGTGCAGACAGGGCTTTCTGTCGTGGTGCCAGTACTACCATCTTACAGTACAGATTGAGGGCTTTCTGTCGTGGTACCACTACTACCACCTTACAGTGCAGACAGGGCTTTCTGTCGTGGTACCAGTACTACCACCTTACAGTGCAGACAGGGCTTTCTGTCGTGGTGCCAGTACTACCACCTTACAGTGCAGATTGAGGGCTTTCTGTTGTGGTACCAGTACTACCACCTTACAGTGCAGATTGAGGGCTTTCTGTCGTGGTACCAGTACTACCACCTTACAGTGCAGACAGGGCTTTCTGTCGTGGTACCAGTACTACCACCTTACAGTGCAGACAGGGCTTTCTGTCGTGGTGCCAGTACTACCATCTTACAGTACAGATTGAGGGCTTTCTGTTGTGGTACCAGTACTACCACCTTACAGTGCAGACAGGGCTTTCTGTCGTGGTGCCAGTACTACCATCTTACAGTACAGATTGAGGGCTTTCTGTTGTGGTACCAGTACTACCACCTTACAGTGCAGATTGAGGGCTTTCTGTCGTGGTACCAGTACTACCACCTTACAGTGCAGACAGGGCTTTCTGTTGTGGTACCAGTACTACCACCTTACAGTGCAGATTGAGGGTTTTCTGTTGTGGTACCAGTACTACCACCTTACAGTGCAGACAGGGCTTTCTGTCGTGGTACCAGTACTACCACCTTACAGTGCAGATTGAGGGCTTTCTGTTGTGGTACCAGTACTACCACCTTACAGTACAGATTGAGGGTTTTCTGTTGTGGTACCAGTACTACCACCTTACAGTGCAGATTGAGGGCTTTCTGTCGTGGTACCAGTACTACCACCTTACAGTGCAGATTGAGGGCTTTCTGTCGTGGTACCAGTACTACCACCTTACAGTACAGATTGAGGGCTTTCTGTTGTGGTACCAGTACTACCACCTTACAGTGCAGATTGAGGGCTTTCTGTCGTGGTACCAGTACTACCACCTTACAGTACAGATTGAGGGCTTTCTGTTGTGGTACCAGTACTACCACCTTACAGTGCAGACAGGGCTTTCTGTTGTGGTACCAGCATTATCACCTTACAGTGCAGATTGAGGGCTTTCTGTTGTGGTACCAGTACTACCATCTTACAGTGCTGATTGGCTGCTGGCTCTCATGATGCCAGCTTGACCACCATAGAGGGTGGATTGTGTGCTTTCCATTGTAGTGCTAGCATTATATTATATTCAGTTTGTATTATACATAAAGAAATGTGAAAGTATATATAAGTACTGGTCACTCTCCAACATGTTTGCAGTTGTACCCTTGGCAGTGGCCCTAGGACTACCTCCTTACTCACCACCATAGGCGCTGAGCTGGCCAGCTTCAGGTGTGAGCCCCGCGAGTTCGAATGGCTCTTCCAGCTCATCTCCTTTACCATCCTCCGGGGAAACGCCTTCTCCATTCTGTCCGCTGGGGCTGTGGGGGGGGGGGGGGCAGCATGTGGGACCCCATTTGTTCACAATACAGCAAGATGAGGAGGGCGAGAGAGATGGAGGCGATGACAGTGGGAGTTCAGCTCTTCCACGCTCGGACCATATCATTGTGGTTGTGTTCATTAAGCAGTTAATGAGTCCGATTTTATCATATTCTCTGGATGCGATACAAAGAAAAAATCCATTATTTAAATATCATCAAGTGTCACTTTATATATAAATATAGTAAAATAAAAATATATAATATTTATTTATACATTGTATGAATGTATAAAATGATGGGTTTATGAAACCTTTAGATTTCACAGTGGATTATATAATAATAATAATAATAATGAAATTACTGTGTAAAGTGCTCAGGTGCACTACAACTCATCAAAGGTGCATGTATAGTACAAAGAATAATATAAAAATGTCAAAGAAGTGAATAGTGTATGAGTCATGATATACATGTGTGTATGTGTATGGAGGGGGAACATTAGGTGTAGTGTTGGCGAATCTCGGGAAGCATGGAGGTTTTAAAGGATGCAGTGTCTCGACAGTTAACAACTGATGCAGGCAGTTTGTTCCATGCTTCAGCAACTCTGAGCGTGAAAAAAGGTTTCCGAAAGTGTTGGGGGCTGTACTGTTTTCTGACTTTGTGGGCATGCCCATGTGTGTTAGACACATGGAAATCAAAAAGGTACTCAGGGTTGTTGTTGGCAAGATGGTTAATAATTTTGCGGGTGTTTACCAAGTCAGTTGCCAGACGTCAGAGCTTCAATGTATCCATGCCCAGGGAAGCAAGGCGTTCAGAGTATGGTAGATGCCTGATGGAGGGTATTCGCTTGGTTGCACGTCTCTGAACAGTTTCCAGGCGGTCAATGTTCTGAGCAAGATAGGGGTTCCAGACTGGTGATGCAAATTCTAAGTGTGGCTGCACCATAGCCATGTACAGCTTTATAGATGTAGATAGCTTCTGATGGTGATCCCAACAAAGACCAAAAATAAGGTGAAGCTGTTCATCATTTTCAGTTTATGGAGAAGTTCATAAGTAAGACATGTTTACATATATAAATGTGAGTGTTTACATAGGAATTTCTTGTAACTTCATTTAAATCTTGTACCATTTGTGTACAGATACTAATTCATAGCTGACTTCAGCTTCTTAGTATGGGATTTAATTTAAATGATAATCATATCACATCTGCTTTGCCATGCTTACAGGAGATATCAACATACACACATTCACATACATACGTACATACAATTGCAGACACAGACACACACATACATATATACACACACACACATTCATACATACATACATACATTCATACATACATACATACATACACACACACACACACAAACACAAACACATTTGCACACATACACATACATACATACACACACACATGCATACACACACATGTATATATATACATACATTCACTAGCATACATACACACATCTGCATACACAATCATATACACACATACACATGCAGACATATACATATACATATAGAAACAGACATATACATATACACATATATATAGAAACAGACACATATATATATATATACATCATCATCATCATCACCGTTTTACGTCAATTCTTCCATGCTAGCATGGGTTAGACGAGTTGTCCTGTTGTGGGCAGTGTCCGGTCGGCTGACCTTGTGTTGCTCATACAGGAACTGATTTTGGCTTGATTTCTACAGCTGGATGCCCTTCCTAACACCAACCTCATTTACAGTGAGTGCTGGGTGCTTTTTTGCCGTGGCACCTCCACGTCCACTTTTACAGTGTGGGCTGGGTGCTTTTTTGCTGTGGCACCTCCACGACCACTTTGCAGTGGGAGGAAGTGGGGGGCATATTGTCTATATGCTTCAGCTTCGGCTTGTACCCACGGGAGGTCGGGTCTTCTGTATTACTGCGTGACACCAGAGGTCACGGTCGAGTGTCATCGCCTTCGAGAGGTGTAATTGGGTAAGGTCGGCTACATAAACACATATATATAGAAACAGACATAACATATATATATAGAAACAGACATACACATACATATATATATAGAAACAGACATACACACATATATATAGAAACAGACATACACATACATATATATATAGAAACAGACATACACACATATATATAGAAACAGACATAACATATATATAAAGAAACAGACAAACACATACATATATATATATAGAAACAGACATACACACATATATATAGAAACACTGACATACATGTACTCACTCACAGACACACATATATAGAAATACACAAATACATATACACACATGGATAAACACACAGGCATATACACACACATATATACAGAAATACATATACACACACACACATACAGAAATACATATACACACATATATATAGAAATACTTATACACACATATACACAAATACATATACACACACATATATACATAAATACATATACACACACCTATATATATACAGAAATACATATACATATGCATATATACAGAAATACTTATACACACACATATACATAGGTACATATACACACAGAAATACATATACACACATATAGACAGAAATACATACACACATATATATATATATAAAATCAAGGGAATGTAAATATAGATAACATTTTTAAAATATATATATATATATATACATACATGTCAGAACACTGACTTCAGTAATACAACTATAATAAATGAGAGAATCTTATAGTGAAATTAATAGTATACAATTAAATATTATATTTCTAACTTATACAATATATTTAATTAAAGTATAATAATAATTAATATTATTAAGGCAGAATTTAATTAAATTATCATTATTTGCTCATAATTTCCACATGTGACTAATAGAATCTTTATTATCGTTATTTATCTTCCATATTTCATAAACCTAAACATGTATGATATGAGGGGCGGCTGAAAAGTTTGTAGGCTGACTATGAACGAGTGATGCTAGAGCTGTGAAATCCTGCATGCATTAATTTCAGTTCTTCATCTTAATAACTGCATTGTTTCTTTCCAGAGACTGTGTTGAAAAATTAAACCTCATTTGGTCATTCACTGCGAGTATCTTGGTCACACTATGAACTTTTCGGCTGACACCTATATATATATATATATATATATATTTATATATATATATATATATATATATATATGAGTATGTGTTGGTTGTTTACCGACACCTCAGTATGCAGGTTGGAGCACTCGACGAAGTGCGCAGGTTGGTTTGTTTACTCCGGAGTAATTTAAAATAAATAAGTCAAACATGTTAAATTTGGCTTCATTTATTATAAATTCTCTGCTATATATATTTCAGTGACAGCTATTATTGGCTGTGACCTCTTCAGGCAGTACAAATTAATGTAGAAAGAAACAGGTAAACATGGTGTTGAAATGTGTTCCACATCGATATGTCCAGCTCCTGGGTGTGTTGTTAGTCATACAAGGAACTGGAATCCATTGATATGTCCAGTTCCTGGGTGTGTTGTTAGTCATACAAGGAACTGGAATCCATCAATATGTCCAGCTCCTGGGTGTGTTGTTAGTCCTACGAGGAACTGGAATACATCGATATGTCCAGCTCCTGGGTGTGTTGTTAGTCATACAAGGAACTGGAATCCATCAATATGTCCAGCTCCTGGGTGTGTTGTTAGTCCTACAGGGAACTGGAATCATATGGGCAAGAACAAAGGAATTTCATTGTCAGAGGACACACTTATACTCCATTGGTCAGTTGTCATACCACTCCCCAGCTGAAAGTCTATAGAAATTTCTATGCATACATATAATTATTATATATATGTATGTATATATGTATGTATATATGTATATATATACAGATGTGTATATATATATATATATATAGTTATACTTTGGGAGGGTCATGTTGCCAATAAGAAACACACGCACTTGTTGGTTTTCACTTCAATTTATTATAAATTTCCAGTAGGTTGTTTATATATTGTCAAAGCTCTTTTTGTCACTCAATCTGTGACCTCCTTGGTGAATAGGTTTTTATTTTGTCTCTCTCCCCTTTTTTCTGTCCTACACCATCTTGTTTTTGTGTGTTGTGTGTTTAGTTTGCGCATGCGTTACATCTGGGTGTGTGTGTGTTTTTATTTATTTATATATTTATTTACTTGCCACTAGTTGGTTGTTTGTTCTATCTGTTTTGTTTTGTTAGTTTGGTTTTTGTGTGTCTGTATGTCTTCATTTTGTCCTTAATTACTAGTTGTGATGTTGCTATTCCACTCACGTTTTCTGTTTAATTTTGGTTGGACTTCGTTTATATTTGTTGCCTCTGTGATTTGTATGAGCATTGCATCTTTTCTGTGTGTGGATATAATTTTTATCTCTATTGAGGCACATGGCTTAGTGGTTAGAGCATTGGCCTTGCAATCAAAAGGTTGTGAGTTCAATTCTCAGACCGGGTTATGTGTTGTTTCCTTGAGCAAGACACTTTATTTCACATTGCTCTAGTTTACTCAGCTGTAGAAATGAGATGATAGGGACTGGGGTCCCTATCATTCCACTGCAAAGTGGTCGTGGAGGCGTCACGGAAAAAAGCACCCAGCACTCACTGTAAATGAGGTTGGTGTTAGGAAGGGCATCCAGCTGTAGAAATCAAGCCAGAATCAGTTCTCGTATGAGCAAGACATGGTCAGTTGACCGGACACTGACCACAACAGGACAACCCGTCTAACCCATGCTAGTGAGGAAGAACGGACGTAAAACGGCGATGATGATGATGTTGATATATATATATATCTATATATATATTATATTTTATATATTTATATGTATATATATATATATATATTTTATACATATATACACATACATACAGGGTGAGATATATATATTTGTGTATATGTACATATATATTATGTATATGAATATGTGTATATATGTAGATATGCATATCTGTATAAATATATATATAGAGAAAGGTAGATAGATACAGATATATATATGTGTGTGTGTATATATATACACACACTCATATATATATATATATCAGTGTATAGATGTTAGTGTCTGCATTGTTTATATCCTGAATATTCATTATATGCGTATAATTATCCTTTTCATACATATTTTCTATTTATTTATGCTTGCATATATTTCTGTGTGTGTATATATGTATGTATATGCATGTATGTATGTGTATATATGTATCTGTGTGTATATATGTATGCATGTATGTATTTGTATATGTATGTATATGCATGTATGTATTTGTATATGTATGTATATGCATGTATGTATGTGTATATGTATGTATATGCATGTATGTATGTGTATATATGTATCTGTGTGTATATATGTATCTATATGCATGTATGTATATGTATGTATATGTATATACCTGTGTTTATATATGTTTGTATATGTATGTATATGCATATGTATGTATCTGTGTGTATAAATGTTTGTTTATGTATGTATATATGCATGTATGTATGTGTATTTGTATGTATATGCATATATCTCTGGATGTGTATATGCATGTATGAATATGTATGTGTATATGCATGTATGAATATGTATGTATATGCATATATGTCTCTTTATATATATATATATATATGTTTATGTATATATCTCTATGTAGATGGATGAATCTATGTATGAATGAATGTGTGTATACATGCATATATGAATGCATGTATGCATGTATGTGAATGTATGTGTGTAAGTATTATGTATGTGTGAATGTCTGTATGTGTGACAGTATGTATGTATGACTGTATGTATGTATGTATGACTATATATGGTGGTAAGTATGGATGTGTGAATGCCTGTATGGATATGTGAATGCCTGTATGTATGTGTAAATGACTGTGTGAATGACTGTATGGATATGTGAATGCCTGTATGTATGTGTGAATGCCTGTATGTATGTGTGAATGACTGTATGTATGTGTGAATGACTGTATGTGTGAATACCTGTATGTGTGACTCTATGTATGACTATATATGATGGTATGTATGTATGCATGGAAGTGTGAATGGCTGTATGTTGTGTAATTTGATGTTTTTGTAATACACAAACCTAATTATATATTGATACATGCAAGCAGGCTTGAATGTAGCAATGTATTTATATAAATAAGCAGGTAGATAAACACACACACACACACACACACACACACACACACACATTCACAAGTTCATTTGCCTATACACACTTAGACATCAATTAGTGTATTAAAAAAACACACACACATATATATATATATATACATACACACGCACATATATATATATACACAGACACACATACTTACACACACACACATATACATATATATACACACACACACATATACATATATACATATATATATTTCTGTGTTTTTGGAAATATAAATATACAAATTAGATTAGATATATATAAATTAGATTAATATATATATTAATATATATATATATATATATATATATATATATATATATATATATATATATATATATATATATATATTCGTGTGAGTATGTGTATTTATAATTTCACACTTACATGTTTCCCCACCCAACTCACAAACACTGCTCTATATATATATATATATATATATATATATATATAAACACCTCCACACACCTACACTCACACCCAATACATATTGCTATTTATCTATATGAATCTATTAAACAAACCAAAGAAATTGAATTAAGAGTGAAGAATTGTGAAGCTAATGGAATGAAAATTAACAATCATCTCCAGAATGGTTTTGATGTTGTGCTGGTTGATAGATGGTATTAACACCTTCAGACCTTGGCAACTGTTGTCAACAACACCAACACCACCACCACCACCACCATCAACACCACTGTTGTCAACAACACCACCACCATCACTACCACTAACACCACCACTTCAACCACCACCACCAACACCACCACTTCAACCACCACCACCATCACCACCACTTCAACCACCACCACCATCACCACCACCACCATCACTACCACCAACACCACCACTTCAACCATTGCCAGTGTTGTCAACAACACCATCTCTAACACCTCCAACACCACCTCAACCACCTCCACCGAACCAGCATTGCTACCACCACCACCACCAAGACCACCACCACCACTTTTGTCAATAATACCTCTGCCACCAACATCAACAATGCTACCATCACCATGTTTGTCAACAACACCACTTCCACCACCTCACCAGCTCTACATTTACCACCACCAGGTATTAACAGAATTAACACCACCACCACCACCACCAAGAAAACTAATGAAGCACTCTCATATGTTGTCGCTCAACCTGCTAGAAATAACAGTCAAATTCTGTCTCAAATCACATTATACTATCTTAGAAAAGGACTCATTGTAGAAGGTGACCCTGGTTTTTCTGCAAATAGGAAATGGAATGGATGGTCACACTTGGATTGATTTTGATCAAAGGTTCGCTTAATCCAGGCCTGTATGTGTGTAGGTGGGGTGTCTGTATATACCCGTAACTCTTGATGGAGTTGTAGGGGTGCCATCATAACACACAGCATTTCTTGGGCATTTTTATTTTTAAGGCTGGTTCAGTCAATTTCCTCCCCAGGTCTGAACAGAGCCTGGAATCTTCCAAATTATCAGAGGGAGTAATGGAAGGAAGTATGAAAGAGATATAGGGGAAAAACTGACCCAAGTACTGGACTCGTACTCTATTTATTAACCTTGAAAGGATGATGAAAGTCAAAGTTGACCTTGGTGGGATTTGAACTCTGAGCAGAGAGAACTGGAATGAATACTGTGAATCATTCGATCTGATGTTCTCATGACCTCTGTCAGTTCACCACCCCCAATTCAGGCTTAACAACGCAAAATTAGGGCCTTTATATGGTTGCTGGACCTGCTAGAAATAGCCAAATGTTGTAAATTCACAGAACAGTTACAGCTCAGGATAAACTGCTTTGTATCACTGTCAACAACAACACCAATACCAACAACAAAACCACCACTAGACACACCACCACTAGACACACCACCACCAGCACTACCAACACCACCAACATCAAAGCTGCTTCGGACAACACCACCACTAGACACACCACCACCACCAACAAGACCACCACTAGACACACCACCACCACCACTACCAACAGCAACAGCAACAACACCACAACCATCACCACCATCACCACCACCACCCCTATCAATAACACCACTACCAACAAGACCACCAATATCAACAAAAACACCATCACCACCACCACCACCACCACCACTACAAACAACCATAACACTACCAACTACACCACCACCACCACTTGCATCATCACCAACACTACCACCACCACCACCACTACAAACACCACCACTAGCAGCAACATCACCACCAACACCACCACTACTGCCAACACCACCACCACCACAACAAACACCACCACTAGCATCAACATCACCACCACCAACACCACTACTGCCATCACCACCACCACCAACACAACAACAACTGTAACTAATATTACAAAGGTAACTTGGATGATAATTATAATTGTGATGTCTATTGAAACATGCATTTAATTGTGTATATTAATCCAATGATTACATTCATATGTATGTATTCTTTGTGTGAGTGTGTACACACACACACACACACACACACACACACACACAGATACAGACACAGGCACACACACACACAGACACACACACACAGGCACACACATACACACACAATCACACACAGGCACACACACACACACACACACACACAGACACACACACACAGACACAGATACAGACACACACACACACACACACAGGCACACACACACACACACACACAGACACAGGCACACACACACACACACACACACACACAGACACAGATACAGACACACACACACACACAGACACACACACACACACACAGACACAGATACAGACACAGACACACACAGACACACACACACACAGGCACACACACACACAGGCGCACACACAGGCGCACACAGATACAGACACAGACACAGACACACAGACACACACACACACACACACACACACAGACACACAGACACACACACAGACACACACACACACACAGACACACACACACACACACACATGCACAAATATATGTATCTTTTAAAGAAAAAGAAATGGATGTAAAATAATTGTTTCTATTTATGGCCCAAGGCCAGCAAATACCCAGTACATTACTGGTACTTTATTTTATCGACCTCGTAAGGATGAAAGGCAAAGTCAACCTCGGCGGGATTTGAACTCAGATCATAAAGGGACGTAACTATGCTGGAAAGCATGTCTGACCCTCTACCGATACTGCTAAAGGATGTAAAATAATGGTATATAAATATTATTATTACAGGTATATGTATATATATATATATATATACATATACATACATATATATATATATACATACATATACACACGCACACATAAATATATATATATAATATTTATATGCAAATATATAACTCATATATGTATATATATATAATGATGATGATAACTCATATATGTATGTATAATATTTATATGCAAATATATAACTCATATATATACATATATATATATCATCATCATCATCATCTTCGTTTAACATCCATATATGCATGTATAATAGACATATATAACATCTCTGTAATAACATATAAGGTCTGAACACAACTGAAATAGGTAAAACAAAATTCAGATCCCTAATTAAATTGCCATTCAGTATTTATGTCTTTCTTTATCATCATCAGCATCATTATCATCACCATCACCACCACTACCATCATCACCGTCATCACCACCACCTCCATCACCACCACCATCACCACCACCACCATCACCCCCACCAGCATCACCACCACCATCACCCCCACCAGCATCACCACCACCACCACCACCACCATCACCACCACCTCCATCACCACCACCATCACCACCACCACCATCACCCCCACCAGCATTACCACCACCACCATCACCACCACCACCATCACCCCCACCAGCATCACCACCATCACCACCACCTCCATCACCACTACCATCACCACCACCACCACCACCACCATCACCACCACCTCCATCACCACCACCATCACCACCACCACCATCACCACCATCACCACCACCACCATCACCACCACCACCATCACCCCCACCAGCATCACCACCACCACCACCACCACCACCACCACTATCACCACCACGACCATCACCACCACGACCATCACCATCACCACCACCATCACCACCATCACCACCACCATCACCACCACCACCATCACCACCACCACCATCACCACCACCACCATCACCATCACCACCATCACCACCATCACCACCATCGCCATCACCACCACTACCACCACCACTATCACCACCACCACTATCATCACCACCATTATCACCACCACCATTATCACCACCACCACTACCAGCACAACTACCACTACCACTATCACCACTACCACCACTACCACCACCACCACCACCACCACCACTATCACCACCACCACTCACCACCACCACCACCACCACTATCACCACCACCACTCACCACCACCACCACCACTCACCACCACCACCACCACTCACCACCACCACTACCACTATCACCACTACCACCACCACCACTACCACTATCACCATTACTACCAATATCACCACCACCACTACCACTATCACCACCACCACTACCACTATCACCACCACCTACACCACCACCACCACTACCACTATCGCCACCACCACCACCACCACCACTATCACCACCACTACTCACCACCACCACTCACCACCACCACTACCACTATCACCACTACCACCACCACCACTACCACTATCACCATTACTACCACTATCACCACCACCACCACTACCACTATCACCACCACCACCACTACCACTATCACCACCACCACCACCATATACATAGTCATTTATTTACAAACATATTCAGGTAAAGGCATCATGTACACACACTCACATGCATGCATTTGTGTGTGTGTGTGTATGTGTGTGTATGCGTGAGTATATGTGTATCTGTGTTTGTTTGCTTATGTGTCTGTCTGTGTGTTTGCTTGTGTGTGTGTCTGTTGTATGTATGTGCTAGTATATGTATGTGTGTATTTGTGTGTGTGTGATTGTGTGTAAGTCTGCTGTGTGTGTGTGTGTGAGTGTCTGTGTGTGTGTTTGGTTGCTTATGTGTGTGTATGTATGTGCTAGTATATATGTGTCTGTAAGTCTGTTGTGTGTGTGTGTGTGAGAGTGTGTCTGTGTGTGTGTTTGGTTACTTGTGTGTGTATGTATGTGCTAGTATGTGTCTGTAAGTCTGTTGTGCGTGTGTGAGTATATGTGTGAGTGTGTCTGGTTACTTATGTGTTTGTATGTATGTGCTAGTATGTTTGTGTGTGTGAGTATATGTGTGAGAGTATATGTGTCTGTGTGTGTGTTTGGTTACTTATGTGTTTGTATGTATGTGCTAGTATGTTTGTGTGTGTGAGTATATGTGTGAGAGTATATGTGTCTGTGTGTGTGTTTGGTTACTTGTGTGTTTGTATGTATGTGCTAGTGTGTGTGTGTGCGTACATGTGTGAGTATATGTGTGAGTGTATATGTCTGTGTGTGTTTGGTTGCTTATATGTATGTATGTGCTAGTATGTGTGTGTGTGTGTGAGTATATGTAGGAGTATATATGTGAGAGTATGTGTCTGTGTGTGTGTGTTTGGTTACTTATGTGTGTATGTATGTGCCAGTATGTGTGTGTGTGTGAGTATAAGTGTGAGAGTATGTGTTTGGTTGCTTATGTGATGTATGTATGTATGTGCTAGTATGTGTGTGTGTGAGTATATGTATGAGAGTATATGTGTCTGTCTGTGTGTTTGGTTACTTATGTGTATGTATGTATGTATGTGCTAGTATGTGTGTGTGTGAGTATATGTATGAGAGTATATGTGTCTGTGTGTGTGTGTTTGGTTACTTATGTGTATGTATGTGTCATTTGCTAATTATGTTGTCAGAGGGGCAGACTTTGTTAGTGTTTTGATATCGTTAACAAGCTAGACCCTCAACTGTTTACACTGTTTTATTAACCAGATATTGTTTTACTGCTCTCCTCCTAATTACACTCTCCCCCTCTCTTTCATCACAGCTCTCCTCCTCCTCGCCCCCCATCACACTCTTCATTACTCTCTTTACCTCTCTACAATTCTCTCGCCCTCCCTGCTTCTCTCTATATATTTCTCTATGACGATATGTCTGTCTTCATCTCTCTTTCTTTCCCTCCCTCTCACCAACCCCTCTCTTTCCCTCTCCCCCTCTCTGTCTTTATATACCTTTCTGTCTTTTTGTCCCTCTCTGCATTACTATCTCTGTGTCTGTTTATCTACTTCTCTCTTTCTCTCTCTCTCCCTCTCTCTCTCTCTCTCTCCCTCTCTCTCTTTCTCTCTCTCTCTCTTTCTCTCTCTCTCTTTCTCTCTCTCTCTCTCTCTTTCTCTCTCTCTCTCTCTCTCTCTCTCTCTCACATTCTGTAATTTTCTGTTCCTTTGCACACAGTTTGACATCATAATTAGTCTGAACTAATCTATGGAGTTTTCTCTGCTGTAGTAACTCAACCTGCTTAATATAACAGCCAGATACATCATCTCCTTTAACAGACCTCAGCCTTTCATCTATAAAACAGAGGCTAAAAGAGACAGACATCTCCATATTAACGAGCAGATAAGAGCATCCTTTAACAAATACGAGCTTTTCCTCTCTAACATATAGACTGGCTTTTTGTCAATAAAACAGGGACCAGAATAGTTTGGAAGCCCCACATTAATGATGGAATAAACAGCATCCCTTCACAAGCATGGGATTTTCATAGTATAAGCTAGGGACAATAAGAGATGGCATGTTCCAGTTTAATGATGAAATAAAAGTGTTCCTTCCTTCACAAGCACCAGTTTTTCGTCTATAAAACAAGGATCAGGGTCAGTAGAAAATCCTACATTAACGATGAGATAAAGGCATCCATTTTTGTTTATAAAATAGGGACTAAGAGAGCCAGGACATTAACAGCAGCCTTCAACAAATACTGGCCCTTAGTTTATGAAACGTGTCCCAGGAAATCTAGCCTTTACTTTCTTTAACAATGACATAAACAGATGTGTAATTGTTAATTCTTTTATCACTAGAATTTTATCACTAGAATTTCAAATAACTTTGAAGATTATCAAAAATTAGAAGGGATTAGCAATATAACTAACTTACTCATTATTAAGCTGGTGTTTGGAATATGACAAAAGTTGTGTTAATATAGGATTATATGTGTGTGTAGTGTGTGAGAGAGAGTACCAGTTTCAATCGGGAGTAACAATAGTTAGTAAAGTACTCAATACATTAGTATTGATGATTTCTTTTGAATGAAACAGTTATAGTCTAGTAGAAGCCATTTCAATATTAAACATCATACATACATAAATTTGTGTTTCATCATCATCATCATCATCATCATCATACGTCCGCTTTTCCCTGCTAGCAAGGGTGGGACGGGAACTGATTCTGGCTTGATTCCTACAGCTGGTTGCCCTTCCTAACACCAACCTCATTTACAGTGAGTGCTGGGTGCTTTTTTTTCCGTGGCACCTCCACGACCACTTTGCAGTGGAATGATAGGGAACCCAGTCCCTAAATGAAATAGAGATGATATAAAGTATATATATCTTTCGTGTATTACTATTGTTATATATATATATATACTTTTTGAGTTGAGTTTGAATTATTTTTCCCACATCTTACGTTAACTATTTTTCCCATTTTGACGCTATAGTCACTTATATATTATGGAATACTGTTGGCTTTTTGCTACACTATTTTCTATACCTTATGGACGTTAAACGATGATGATGATGATGATGATGATGATGATGATGATGATATATATATATACACACACACAGACAGTATGTATATCATCATCATCATCATCATCACCGTTTTACGTCCGTTCTTCCACGCTAGCATGGGTTAGACGGGTTGTCCTGTTGTGGGCAGTGTCTGGTCGGCTGACCATGCCTTGCTCATACAGGAACTGATCTGGCTTGATTTCTACAGCTGGATGCCCTTCCTAACACCAACCTCATTTACAGTGAGTGCTGGGTGCTTTTTCGTGGCGCCTACACGTCCACTTTACAGTGTGGGCTGGGTGCTTTTTTGCCGTGGCACCTCCACGACCACCTTGCGGTGGGGGGGGGGGGCATATTGTTTATATGCTTCAGCATGTACCCATGGGAGGTCGGGTACCCTGTATTACTGCGTGACGCCAGAAGTCACGGTCGTGTGTCATTGACTTTGAGAGGTGTAGTTGGGTAAGGTCGGCTTTTATCACCTCATCCCAAGTCATCTTGGGTCTCCCCACTCCGCGGTTTCCATCAACTTCTAGTGCTCTGCACCTTTATATATATATATATATAACTTTGATAAATTTAGGCCAGTATTGGTCCAGGCCATGTCTCACTTAATAGCACCACCAATAAGGAATGAGAGCTGATCCCAAAGTGCTGAACTTGACAGAGGAGATGACGTAGGAATGTAACAAGTGGGGGTAGGCTGTGTTGGAGCAGATCCATCCAACCCATGCAAGCATAGAATGGCAGATGTAATATGATGATGATGATGATAACAATATCTATCTATTTATCTATGTATCTATCTATACTCACACACACACAGAAAATATCATTAAACCACGCAAGAATCTTCCTATGAGATGCAACCTCATAGGAGACTCACTACACAAACATTGGTGTGAGCTATTACAATAACAAACCATGGAACTGCACTTGGAAAGCTTTGCTTCAGTCTTTTTGGTAGAGCAGCGTCTGGTGAGGCTGTAGAGGCCCACATGGGGGGGCAACAGGCCTGGCTACAATCAGTGCATTCGATGGTAAAGTCAGTGAGTGTTATCAAGGCGCTGTTTCTTTGGTATTTGTTTGTCTATAGAATGCTCTTTTCTTCAGCAGCAAGCTTCAGTTTCTCCTCCTCTCCTATTTTTAAACTCCTGCCAATAACTGGAACAACAACAACATTAACATTGACAAATGTCAAGTATCTTTAATTGCCAACATCATATTGTGTCTAACTGTAAGACTTTCTACACCACCACCTCCACCATATTGTGTCTAACTGTAAGACTTTCTACACCACCACAACCACCATATTGTGTCTAACTGTAAGATTTTCTACACCACCTCCACCACCATATTGTGTCTAACTGTAAGACTTTCTACACCACCACCACCACCATATTGTGTCTAACTGTAAGACTTTCTACACCACCACCTCCACCATATTGTGTCTAACTGTAAGACTTTCTACACCACCACCACCACCATATTGTGTCTAACTGTAAGACTTTCTACACCACCGCCACCATATTGTGTCTAACTGTAAGACTTTCTACACCACCTCCACCACCATATTGTGTCTAACTGTAAGACTTTCTACACCACCTCCACCACCACCATATTGTGTCTAACTGTAAGACTTTCTACACCACCGCCACCATATTGTGTCTAACTGTAAGACCTTCTACACCACCACCTCCACCATATTGTGTCTAACTGTAAGACTTTCTACACCACCACCACCATATTGTGTCTAACTGTAAGACCTTCTACACCACCACCTCCACCATATTGTGTCTAACTGTAAGACTTTCTACACCACCACCTCCACCATCATATTGTGTCTAACTGTAAGACTTTCTACACCACCACCACCATATTGTGTCTAACTGTAAGACTTTCTACACCACCACCATATTGTGTCTAACTGTAAGACTTTCTACACCACCACCACCACCACACCAACATCACCACCACCACCAACACCTCCACCAACATCACCACCACCAACATCACCACCACCACCACCACCACCACCAACATCACCACCACAACCAACACCACCAACATCACCACCACCACCACCACCACGACCAACATCACCACCACAACCAACACCACCAACATCACCACCACCACCACCACCACGACCAACATCACCACCACAACCAACACCACCAACATCACCACCACCACCACCACCACCAACATCACCACCACAACCAACACCACCAACATCACCACCACCACCACCACCTCCACCACCACCACCACAACCACCACCAACACCACCAACATCACCACCACCACCACCACCACCAACATCACCACCACAACCAACACCACCAACATCACCACCACCACCACCTCCACCAACATCACCACCACCAACATCACCACCACCACCACCAACATCACCACCACCAACATCACCACCAACACCACCAACATCACCACCACCACCACCACCTCCACCACCACCACCACAACCAACACCACCACCAACACCACCTCCACCACCACCACCACCACCACAACCAACACCACCACAACCAACACCACCTCCACCACCACCACCTCCACCACCACCACCACCACCACCACAACCAACACCACCACCAACATCACCATCACCACCACCACCACCACCACCACCACTACACCACCACCCTGACATAATTATTGTCTTAATGATCTTTAACTAATATTACCCCATTTCCAGTATATCTCCAGCTCCACACACCAATTACCAGACATTTCTCCATCTTCTTCTTCTTCCTATTGCTATTCTACTTCTTGTTATTGCTGCTATTTACTGTTACTGTTACTGTTGTTGTTGTTACTGTTGTTGTTGTTACTGCTGTTGCTGTCATTACTGTTGTTATTGTTGTTGTTGTTGCTGCTGTTGCTGTCATTACTGTTGCTGTTGTTGGTATTGCTGCTGTTGTTGTTGCTGTTGTTGCTGTCATTACTGTTGTTGTTGTTGGTATTGCTGCTGTTGTTGTTGCTGTTGTTGCTGTCATTACTGTTGTTGCTGCTGTTGCTGTCGCTGCTGTTGTTGCTGCTGCTGTTGTTGTTGATGCTGTTGCTGTCATTACTGTTGTTATTGTTGTTGTTGCTGCTGTTGCTGTCATTACTGTTGTTGTTGTTGGTATTGCTGCTGTTGTTGTTGCTGTTGTTGCTGTCATTACTGTTGTTGCTGCTGTTGCTGTCGCTGCTGTTGTTGCTGCTGCTGTTGTTGTTGATGCTGTTGCTGTCATTACTGTTGTTATTGTTGTTGTTGCTGCTGTTGCTGTCATTACTGTTGTTGTTGTTGGTGTTGCTGCTGTTGTTGTTGCTGTTGTTGCTGTCATTACTGTTGTTGCTGCTGTTGCTGTCGCTGCTGTTGTTGCTGCTGCTGTTGTTGTTGATGCTGTTGCTGTCATTACTGTTGTTATTGTTGTTGTTGCTGCTGTTGCTGTCATTACTGTTGTTGTTGTTGGTGTTGCTGCTGCTGTTGTTGCTGTCATTACTGTTGTTGCTGCTGTTGCTGTCGCTGCTGTTGTTGCTGCTGCTGTTGTTGTTGATGCTGTTGCTGTCATTACTGTTGTTATTGTTGTTGTTGCTGCTGTTGCTGTCATTACTGTTGTTGCTGCTGCTGTTGTTGCTGCTGCTGTTGTTTTCATTGTTGCTGCTGCTGTTGCCATCGTTTTGCTGCTGGTGTTGTTGTTGCTATTTACTGCTGGTGTTGTTCTTGTTGTTGCTCTTACTATTTTCTGTTGTTATTGTTGTATTGTTTGTTTTATCGACATGTAAATGTTTTATAATATAATTAACAGTTTTTGGTATTTCTCTCCAATTATGTACCTCGTGTGTGCGTCAGTTTGTGTTTGTGTGTGTGTGTGTCAGTTTGTGTGTGTGTGTGTGTGTGTGTGTCAGTTTGTGTGTGTGTCAGTTTGTGTGTGTGTGTGTGTGTGAGTGTGTCAGTTTGTGTGTGTGTGTTTGTGTGTGTGTCAGTTTGTGTGTGCCTCTCTCTCTGTATGTGTGAATATGTTCACATATTTGTCTGTTTCTATGACAAGCAGCTATCTGTGAGAATGTAACCCTTTTGTTAAAATATTCCTTAAAAAAACATCGGAGACATTAGTATTATAACTAATTTTCTTGTTATTAAGGTGATGTTTGGGATATAACTTAACAAAGGTTCTTATATAAAATTATGACGGAAAGATTTTAGATAAATATAAACACTTTAAAATAAGCAGTTTCATAACCTAAATCCAGACTTGATTTCAGGTGGTTTAGTATGAAAAGCTTTAAAATATATGTATGTATACATGTGTGTGTTTGTGTGACTCAACTTGCTAGATATAACAGGAATTGTACCCTCTCTTCTTATGGAATCACACATCTGATAATGTAGTCCTTGTGCTCTCTGGGTAACACTGTACAACTGAACTTGAAACCATGTGGTTGCAGATCAAACTTCTTAACTACAACACACACACACGCACATGTAACATCAATGATACACCTAGACTCTGCCCCCCCCCCTCCTCCCCCCAGCGTCATTTGCAAAAACTACTCACCTTCTAACCTTTTCTCTCTCCAGAGTTTGCTCTTTCTGATGAAGGACTTATGTCCGACATGTTGAGAGATTTAGTTCTTTTTTCTTTATCCTAATTCCTAAGCGTGAAACTAAGAAGACTTTGTGTTTTTGCATCTGTGTTTGTCCTGTTTATTCTTGAACTATATGCATATATATATATATATATATGTCTCTCTCTCTCTCTCTCTCTCTCTCTCTATATATATATATATATATATATATATATATATATATATAAATAATGTATCTCTCTCTCCATATATATATATATATATATATATATACAGACACAGATAGAGAGCAATAATACTGTAATGAAAATATATACTAGTCTGTTGGTACTTGTAATTGTTTTTTTCGAGTGTATACATACATTGTGTGTGTACATGTGTGTGTGTGTGTGTTTAATAGAGAAAATTACTTTCAAACAATCTGGAAAAAAACAAAAAACATGGTGAAACTGAAAATCCTATCAAAATATCTCAAACATTTATGTCCCAAAAAATTCTGATTAAAAGCTTGGGGCAAGTTAAAATCTAGTTGGTGACCTTTATTTGGGAAAGGTCACTGACAATTGCTTAAATAAAAGGTTGTAAAAAGAAATAACAGAGCAAAAAATTCCACCCAAAACAAGGTAGACAAAAATATATCCCCCCCCCTCTCTCTCTCTCTCTCTCTCTCTCTCTATATATATATATATATATATAATCATTACCATTTTACATCCGTTTTCCACCCTGGTATGGGTTAGACGGGTTCTTACATTCTGAGACTAGACAGATGTCCATGTCTTGCTCATAGGTTTTATATTGGCTTGGTTTCCTAAGCTGGATGCCCTTCCTAATGCCAACCACTTTACAGTGTGTACTGGTTGCATTTCATTGGGGCACCAACAATACCTCTACAGCATGGACTGGGCACATTTTATTGTGACACTAGTACAGATGTTCTCAAAGTGGGCGCTACCGACCCCCAGGGGACGTTGAGAAGGTTCAGGGGGGTTGCTGGGGCCTAAGAGGACAGTGGGGGGTGGCGGCAGAGATGATATAATAGTTATTTAATATCAAATGATACATATTATATATAAATTTAGTAAAATAAAAGGCATAATATTTATTTATACATAGTATTTATTATATTATTTATTATATATAAATTAATGATTTTATTTATATATTATTTATAATTTGCATTTAGGCAGGTCTCTCTGGAAGGTGAGGGCGCTAGGGGTATTACGTCAGCAGGGGGGGGGGGGGCAAACAGTTTGAGAACCTCTGCATTAGTCCTATAACTTTACAGAGTCAACTGGGTGCATGTTATGTTATGAGCATCGTCATGAGCATACCTATGATGAAAAGTGTTCCTGCCATGACAATTATGTCTATTTGTATATCTACAATACTGTAAACAGATGTTAAATAATTCTGATCAATATATCCTTCGTGTTCTTAAATGATAGCCTGTGATTTGAGGGAATTTGGCTGCTATTCCTAGCTCATTGAGCTATGATATAGAGAATTGACTCCTGTTTCTAAATGATAGCTTGTGATTTGAGGGAATTTGGCTGCTATTCCTAGCTCATTGAGCTATGATATAGAGAATTGACTCCTGTTTCTAAATGATAGCTTGTGATTTGAGGGAATTTGGCTGCTATTCCTAGACCATTAAGCTATGATATAGAGAATTGACTCCTGTTTCTAAATGATAGCTTGTGATTTGAGGGAATTTGGCTGCTATTCCTAGCTCATTGAGCTATGATATAGAGAATTGACTCCTGTTTCTAAATGATAGCTTGTGATTTGAGGGAATTTGGCTGCTATTCCTAGCTCATTGAGCTATGATATAGAGAATTGACTCCTGTTTCTAAATGATAGCTTGTGATTTGAGGGAATTTGGCTGCTATTCCTAGACCATTAAGCTATGATATAGAGAATTGACTCCTGTTTCTAAATGATAGCTTGTGATTTGAGGGAATTTGGCTGCTATTCCTAGCTCATTGAGCTATGATATAGAGAATTGACTCCTGTTTCTAAATGATAGCTTGTGATTTGAGGGAATTTGGCTGCTATTCCTAGACCATTAAGCTATGATATAGAGAATTGACTCCTGTTTCTAAATGATAGCTTGTGATTTGAGGGAATTTGGCTGCTATTCCTAGCTCATTGAGCTATGATATAGAGAATTGACTCCTGTTTCTAAATGATAGCCTGTGATTTGAGGGAATTTGGCTGCTATTCGTAGCTCATTGAGCTATGATATAGAGAATTGACTCCTGTTTCTAAATGATAGCCTGTGATTTGAGGGAATTTGGCTGCTATTCCTAGGCCATTAAGCTATGATATAGAGAATCAACTCCTGTACTGAATTGCTGTTTTTTTAATTTTTTTATAAACTTCAAAAGGATGGAAGGCAGAGTTGACCACGGTGGAATTTGATTTCAGGGAGAGAGAGAGAGGAATAGGGGGGGGGGGCACAAATATGACAAAGGATTCTATCTGTTGTTCTGACAACTCTGCCAATTCAGTTTTCTGTTAATTTTTGATTTAAGCACAAGGCCAAACATTTTAAGGAGGGTAAATTTGATTAAATTGATTCCAGCGCATTACTGGTACTTTATTTCATCAGCCCCTTAATGATCAAAGGCAAAGCTAACATCAGCAGGATTTGAACTCAGAATGTAAAGGGATGTAACTATATATCACAAAGCATATTGTTTGTCGCTCTACCGATACTACTAATCCACTGACCTTAAATAATGTTTTCTGATTTAGGAACAAGACCAACAATTTTGGGGAAGGGAAAGTCAATTAACCCTTTAGCATTTACATTACTCTCTATATATATACTATTGTATTTTTGTGGTAAAGGCTTTATCTTACATCATTATCTCACATAATATCGAATCTATGAGATTTTGATGTTATTTATTTTGAGAACAATACCTTAACATCAGTATGAGCAGCTGATTATGGCTGGTTTGAACTTTTAAAAAAAGGTGAGATCATTCTGGGCAGATACGGCTGGTTTAAATGTTAAAGGGTTAAATCAATCCCCAGAGCGTTACTGGTACTTTATTTTATTGACTCCATTAGGATGAAAGGCAAAGTTAATCTTGGTGGGATTTGAACTCAGAACGTGAAGGAACATAACTATATGCCAGGAAGCATGGTGTTCGGTGCTCTACCAATTACTGCCATTCCACCACCTTCTGTTGAGAACAGAGAAAGAAGTTATTGAAATGAGAGTATTGCTAGCTGAAAGTGGTTGAGTTCAATCTAGGGCCATAAGGAAGTGCTCTAACAGTGTTTATAATTCAACTGATTCCATTAAGATCACACCAAATGGACACACAGACAGACAGACACAATATGTGCAAATCATTAGCAAGAACTCTTCAATTTCTTTCTTTTATCTTTCCTTTTTTTTCTTTTCTTTCCATTTCAATTTTTTTGTTATTGTCCCTTCATCTACCTCCTCTGTTTTTTGTTGTCCTTTGTTCCTTTATAGTGTCCTCTAGCCAATACCACCTCTACCTCCACCACCACCACCATCACCATCACCACTACCACCTCCCTCCACCATGACCACCATCACCTCCACCATGACCACCTCCACCACCACAACCGTCACTATCATCACCACCACCATCACCTCCACCATCACAACCATCACTATCACCACCACCATCTCTACCACCACAACCGTCACTATCATCACCACCACCACCATGAACAACACCACCACCACCTCTACCAACACTATCATCACCACCATCATCTCTACCACCACTACAACCACCACCATCAACACCACCACCACCATCAACACCACCAACACCACAACCACCAACACCACCAGCACCACCACTACCACCACCACCATCATCTCCACCACCTTAACTGTCACTATCACCACCACCACCTCAAACACCACCACCACCTCGACAACCACCACCTCCACCTCCACCACCTTCACCACCTCCACCACCATCAACACCATCACCATCACCAACACCTCCACCACCACCAACACCACCACCATCAACACTACCACCACCACCAACACCACCTCTACCACCATCAACACCACCGCCATACATACATACACATATACACACCCACATGTATATATATATATAAGCGACGTACATACACACATACATACGCAATGTACATACATATACACACATATATACATATGCAATGTACATACATACACATATATACATATGCAATGTACATGCATACACACACATATATACATATACAATGTACATACATACACATATATACATAAGCAATGTACATGCATACACACACATATATACATATGCAATGTACATACATACACATATATACATATGCAATGTACATACATACACATATATACATATGCAATGTACATACATACACATATATACATATGCAATATACATACATACACATATATACATATACAATGTATATGCATACACACAGATATATACATATGCAATGTACATACATACACATATATACATATGCAATGTACATACATACATACACATATATACATATGCAATGTACATACATACATACACATATATACATATGCAATGTACATACATACATGCACATATATACATATGCAATGTACATGCATACACACACATATATACATATGCAATGTACATACATACACATATATACATATACAATGTATATACATACACACACATATATACATATGCAATGTACATACATACACACACATATATACATATGTAATGTACATACATACACATATATACATATGCAATGTACATACATACACACACATATACATATGCAATGTACATGCATACACACACACACACACATGTATATATATATATGTGATGTACATGCACACACACACATACATACACACATACACATATATACACACACACACATATATATATGCGATGTACATGCATACACACACATATATATATATGCGATATACATACATACACACACACACATATATATATATGCGATGTACATACATACACACACACACATATTTATATATATATATATGCGATGTACATACACACACACATATATATATATGCGATGTACATACATACACATACACATGTATATATATATATATATATATATATATATATATATATGCAATGTACATACACACACACACACATATACATATATATATATATATATGCGATGTACATACATACACCCACACACACATATATATATATATATGCGATGTACATACATATATATATATATATATGCGATGTACATACATACACCCACACACACATATATATATATATATATATGCGATGTACATACATACACACATACATACATATATATATATATATATATATGCGATGTACATACATACACACATGTATATATACAAAATAAAGCAATAAAAAGTGGCCCTCCCACCCACCCCCACAGCCTGCCTCATCTTCTAAAAAGATATTTTAGTCTCAACAACTTTCCTTTGCCAACAGCTGTTTCAACTCCCAATAGTTCAAGATTAAATGGACAGAAATCTCTCACCATAGAGGTAGGGACTCTCTATTTTCTTTTCTCTCTTTTATCATCATCTTCTTCGTTGTTGTTGTTGTTGTTGTTGTTGTGGGCGTTGGTGTTGTAGTTGTGGTTGTAGTGAGGGTTGTTGTTGTTGTGGGCGTTGATGTTGTAGTTGTGGTTGTAGTGAGGGTTGTTGTTGTGGTTGTTGTGAGCATTGATGTTGTGATCATTGAGGTTGTAGTGGTGGTGGTTGTTATTGAGGTTGTTGTGGTGGTTGTTATGATGATGGTGGTGGTGGTGGTGGTGAAGTTTTTTAAAAAATGTTCCTTAACCCTTCTTCTTTGCATCATCAACATTATTATCGTTGATGTTGATGTTGTGGGTGTTGGTGTAGTGGTGATAGTTCTTATGTTTTTCAGAATGTACCTTAACCTTTCTTCGTGGCTTTTTTTAATGGGCTTTCTCCACGATGGCCCTCGGAAGTCCCCCCCCCCCCTATTGGGGAATTTTTCATTGTTCTTTTTTTGTTACATCCTGTTTTTTTGTTTTTTTACACGCAGAAATGCTCATTTGTACTGTCCTGTATTGTCCTGTACTGTCCTTAATGTCTACTTTGTGTAAACCCTTGTGGTTAATAAAGAAAGCATTATTATTATTATTTTTATTATCACCTCCACCACCACCACCACCATCATCACCACTGTCATCATCACGACTGTCAACATTGCCACCACCACCATCACCACCATCACCATTATTATTATTATTATTATTATTTTTATTATTATTATTATTATTGTTGTCGTTGCTTATTTTATTCCTTCTTCCCTGAAATAAAACGAGATATCAACAAGAAAAGTTAGAGATAGAAAAGTAAAGATATAAAGTAGAATAATATATTCTATTCTTTCTTTCCTTCTTCCTTCCTTCCTCCTTCCTCCTTCCTTCCTCCTTCCTTCTTCCTTCCTCCTTCCTTCCTTCCTCCTTCCTTCCTTCCTTCCCTGGTGTTCCAGTGAAGCTGCTGAAGAGAACACCTCTCTTTTTGTTAAGTTGTTCTTGTATTATGTATGAAATGACTCCAAAGATTTTCAATACAAAATGATATTATATAGATATATTCTATGCTTTTTTTGGAGGCGTTTGTTTTTGGTTTTATATCACCTTTCTCTGGATATTTCCCGAAAGTGGTTCTGTTTGTAGCCTTGAAATGTGTGTTTCTTAATCTTTCGGTTGGTTGGTTAGTTAAGTGTCATGGCTAAATTTTGTACTTACAAAAATAACACAGGCAAAGCCAGTAATAGTGCAATTGAAAAGTTTGTTTCACAAGCAGCTTGATCTAGGTTTGATCTCACCTTTTAGGTGTCTTCTACTATAGACTTGTATAGAGAATTTTGTAAATGGACATTGTGCATGAGTTCATTATATATATTGGATTGGCAGTTTCAGTAGAGTTCGGATACCATGCTTTGCAGCATAGTTACGACCCTTTACGGTCTGAGTTCAAATCGTACCGAGGTTAACTTTGCCTTTATCCTTAAGGGGTCGATAAAATAAAGTACCAGTAATGCACTGGGGAAATTGCTGGCCTTGTGCCAAAAGTAGAAATAATTATATATATATATATATATATATATGGGTGTCACAACAAAAAAGGACCCAGTCTGCACTGTAAATGAGGATGGTGTTAGGAAGGGCATCCAGCTGTAGAAATCAAGCCAAAATCAGTTCTGTAGGAGCAAGACATGGTCACCTGACTTGGCATTGCCCACAATTGGACAACCTGTCTAACTCATGCTAGCATTGAAGAATGGACTCAAAACACTGATGATGACAATGATGATATATACACACACACACACACACACACACACACACACACACACACACACACACAGACACACACACATGGTTCAAAGTGCCTATCTAGTATGTGGGTGATACAAGGTTTGATTCCTCATAGTGGCGGACAGGAACTTCTTTTTCCATCTTTAAGGGTTTTCACCCTATTTTATAGCATCTCCACACATGATTGCACCACTCTTTATATTTATATAAAGGTGAACAAGGGTATAATACCTTAACACCTGTATGAGTGGCTGGTTATGGCCGGTTTGAACAGAAAGAGGTTAGAGAATTCTGGCCGGATACAGCCTGTTTAAATGCTAAAGGGTTAAATTCCAGTCACCCAACTGTGCCTCATTGGGGAACAGGTTCTAGTTGATATTGTGTTCTGTTGTTATTATGAATATTAAAGAGAACATTTCTATGGTTGTTATACCTACTAATGTCTTGCCTGTAATGTTCCATTCCTTTTATTTGATGTGAGCCCCACTCTCTGTTGTTTTTATTGTTGTATTCTCCTCACTGTCTTGGACCCTTGTGGTCAATAAATCAAATCAAGGGCAATGGATTGGCAGTATTGGTAGAGTGTCGGACACCATGCTTTGCAGCATAGTTACATCCCTTTACATTCTGAGTTCTAATCTCACCGATGTTAGATTTGCCTTTCATCCTCACGTGGGTCAATAAAATAAAGTACTTGTAACGAACTGGGATCGATTTAATCAACTTTCCCTTCCCCTAAAATTTCTGGCCTTGTGCATAAATCAGAAACCATTATTATTATTGGGCGGTGGATTGGCAGTACCGGTAGAGGGTCGGACCCCATGCTTTGCAGCATAGAGTTATGGCCCTTTATTAACTGAGTTCAAATCCCACCGAGGTTAACTTTGCCTTTCATCCTTACAAGGTTTGTAAAATAAAGTACCTGTAATGTACTGGGGTTGGATTTAATCGACTTTCCCCTCTTCCCAAATTGCTGGCCTTGTGCCTATATAAGAAACCATGAGTTCAAATCCCGCCGAGGTTAACTTTACCTTTCATCCTTACGGGGTCGATAAAATAAAGTACCAGTAATACACTGGGATAATTGCTGGCCTTGTGCCAAAAGTAGAAACAATTATTATTGTTTGTTTTGTACCCAAACAAATATTTCAATCAATGTGTTGTACACGAGGAAGAACGATTTTGGGGGTGTTTTTATTTTATTTTTTTTTGTTTTTTTAGTTTTTTTATTTTTTTTTTTTTGTTTTGAGTGTTTTTTTTTTGTTTTTTTAGTTTTTTTAGTTTTTTTATTTTGTTTTGAGTGTTTTTTTTAATTCTGGCTAAAAGCAATTTTCTTGTAAAGTGTTGGCAGTTCCATAAACTGCAGAAATGTAAGGAGTTTTACATATGCCCCCCCCCCCCCCTCTGCCTCCTCCTCATCCTCCCTGGCTGTTGTATTTCTTCTTAAAAGCTTTGCCCTCATCAAGTGCCATGTTTTGAAGCAGTTGGTCCTCATCGTTGTTGTTTTTGTTGTAGTGGTTTTTGTTGTTGCTGCTGTTGTTATAGTTAGTTGCTGTTGTAGTTGCTGCTATTGTGTGTTGCTGCTGTTGTTATGGCTATTTTTGTAGTCGTTGCTATAGTTGTTACTTATGCTATTGTTTGTTGCTATAGTTATTGTCATTGCTGTTGTTATAGTTGCTGTTGTTGTTATCATTATGATTGTTGTTTAGCATTTCCATGGTATTGTCCAAACCAAAAGATTTTTTTTCCCCCATTTTATATCTACTCACATTGCCATATGTACTTACATGTTTAAAAGACATTCACGTGTGTGCTCATAGAAACAGACAGACACACACATAAAGACACAGAGGCATACACACAAACAGGCACAACCGTATGCACACATACACACACACACAAACAGGCACAACCGTATGCACACACACAGACATGCACAACCGTATGCACACACACACACCCACACACACAGACACACACACACAAACAGGCACAACCATATGCACACAAACATGCACAACCATATGCACACACACAGGCACAACCATATGCACACACACACACACACACAATCATGTGCATATACATACTCATACATGTACACCCATTCTCACATAAGCACATACAGACTAACATGAATACATGCACACAAACATACTCGTTCTCCCATACATTTTTTAAAATGTAATAGTGTGTCTATATATAAATGTGTTTATATATATATATATATATATATGCATGGAGGCACATGGCTTAGTGGTTAGAGCATTGGCCTTGCAATCGAAAGGTTGTGAGTTCAATTCTCAGACCGGGTGATGTGTTGTTTCCTTGAGCAAGACACTTTATTTCACAGTTTACTCAGCTGTAGAAATGAGATGATAGGGACTGAGGTCCCTATCATTCCACGGCAAAAAAGCACCCAGCACTCACTGTAAATGAGGTTGGTGTTAGGAAGGGCATCCAGCTGTAGAAATCAAGCCAGAATCAGTTCCCGTCTCACCCTTGCAAGCAGGGAAAAAGCGGACGTAAAATGAAATGATGAATGATGATGATATATATGCATGTATATGTTAAATTATTGTATAATTCCATAATGACTATATATGTTATGTTTGTGTTAGATTGTAATAGTGTGTACATGAGTATATATGTGTGTGTGTGTATATATATATATATGTGTATATATATATATGTATGTGTGTGTAGATAAATAAATGTCATGCATTGTTTGTTAAGTCTATATGTTTGTCATTTTATGAAATGATATCAGTATATGTGTATCTATGAGGTTTGTACTTGTTTATCTAAGTCTAACAGGAAAAACATTGTATGCACTATAATTATATGTATGTGAGGGATAGCATTATATATATATAGTGCTGGTGCCACAATAAAATGTATCCAATCCACCCTGTAAAGTGATAGTTCTTGCACCATGACAAACAGCACCCAGTCCACCCTGTAAGGCGATAGTACTTGCACCACTACAATAAAATGCACCTAGTCTACCCTGTAAAGTGATATTATTTGCACCACGACAAACAGCACCCAGTCCACCCTGTAAAGTGATATTATTTGCACCACAACAAACAGCACCCAGTCCACGCTGTAAAGTGATAGTAATTGTACCATGACAAACAGCACCCAATCTACCCTGTAAAGTGATAGAACTTGCACTATGACAAACCAGCCAGTCCACCCTGTAAGGTGATAATGCTGGTGTTATGATGAAAACTACTCAGTCCACCCTGTGCTGGAGTCACAGTAAAAAGTTCCCAGTACACACTGTAGATTGGATGACAATATGAAGGGTATCCAGCTATAGAAGACTAGCCAAAAATTGAAGATATGAGCAAGACCTGAAAATCAGACCTCTCAACATGTATAACATATACAGCCAGGAAAATAGATGTTAAATGAGGATTAGGATTAAAGGATGATATATATATATATATATATATCATCATCATCATCATCATCATCGGTTAATGTCTATCTTCCATGCTAGCATGGGTTAGACGGGAGTTGTCTCACATGAGACAAGATAGGTTGGATGACCGTGTCTCGCTCGTGTAGGACTATCTGGCAGGTTTTCTACGGCTGGATGCCCTTCCTAACACCAACCACATTTACAGTGTGGACTGGGAACGTTTTACCGTGTTGTCTACACGCCCACATTACAGCGTGGACTGTGTGTTTTTTGTTGTGACACCTTCACGATCTCATTAGTTTGGACTGGATGTTGTGGTACCAACATAACTTTATAGAGAAAGGGCGGTGTTGGCAGGAGTGGGGTAGTGGGTTGGGGTGTGTTTGGTTTGGAGGGGCCTACTGACTGTAGGTTAACTCTGCACATAGGGAAGGCGGGCCTTCTATAATACTGCATGCCACCAAAGATCTCGATCCAGTGACATTATCTTAGAGAGGTGCAAGTGTGCAAGGTCGGACTTTATCATGTCGTCCCAGCTTTTTCTGGGTCTACCTACTCTGTAACTTCCCTCAATTTTGATCACCCTGCACTTTTTTATACAGCTGTCGTCTTTCATGCGCATCACGTGACCGAACCAACGTAATCTTCTCTCGAGTAAACAGCATCTGATCCCTCTTATTCCTAATTTCTCACTTAGTTCGTTTATGTTTTGCCATTCGTGTATATCTATATTTAAATATGTAATAAACAACGCAATATAATTATTCCATTACTCAAGGTTTCATGTAGTCAGACGATTCTAACAGAAATGTCTGATATCGTTCATCAGAAGGAATCTTTATTTGGATATATATATATATATATTTATATATATAGTGAAAAAAATATGTGGACATTAGAAAGCATTCTGTACAGATCAGGTTATATAAGGAAAATCATAATAATAATAAAAAAAAGGGTTTGAAAAGGGCACCTGGTATATCATCATCATTTCATTTTACGTCCATTTTTCCCTGCTTGCAAGGGTGGGACGGGAACTGATTCTGGCTTGATTTCTACAGCTGGATGCCCTTCCTAACACCAACCTCATTTACAGTGAGTGCTGGGTGCTTTTTTTGCCGTTGCACCTCCACGACCACTTTATAGTGGAATGATAGGGACCCCAGTCCCTATCATCTCATTTCTACAGCTGAGTAAACTGGAACAATGTGAAATAAAGTGTCTTGCTCAAGGAAACAACACATCACCCGGTCTGAGAATTGAACTCACAACCTTTCGATTGCAAGGCCAATGCTCTAACCATTAAGCCATGTGCCTTTATATATATATAAAAAGAATGAGTTATAAACTTTGTTGATATGTAATCAACAGATTTATGTTCATAACATACATGAAGTACTCAACAGATAAAATTTATCTGGAGCATTATAATAATAGTAATAAATGGAAAATATATCACTATAGCATCATAATTTATTTTGTTATATATATTTCAGGGATACTAAGTTATAGTATCCCTGAAATATATATAATGAAATAAATTCTGATGATATAGTGATATATTTTCCATTTATTACTATTATTATTTGTATATATATATATATATATATATATTTATTAAAATAACAGATTAAAGTTTAAGCAAAGAATCGCTGCTTTCACCCTTAATGTGATCTTCTGTTATTTTAATAAATATTTGCTCTACGGTTCTTATATATTTGATATATATTTACCCTTATCGAGCCCTCTTTGGATTTTAGTCTTCAAATTTATTATTATTACTATTCATTTCATTTCATTTTACGTCCGCTTTTCCCTGCTTGCAAGGGTGGGACGGGAACTGATTCTGGCTTGATTTCTACAGCTGGATGCCCTTTCTAACACCAACCTCATTTACAGTGAGTGCTGGGTGCTTTTTTGCCGTGGCACCTCCACGACCACTTTGCAGTGGAATGATAGGGACCCCAGTCCCTCTCATCTCATTTCTACAGCTGAGTAAACTGGAGCAATGTGAAATAAAGTGTCTTGCTCAAGGAAACAACACATCCTTATATATATATATATATATATCCACTTTCAATTATTCACACATACACACAAATATATATTTAAGAAGAGTTGAAGCTCAATGTTTTAGTCACATCAAATCCTGCAAAGTTACAAAATCTAGGGTGTAATCTGTGGGGTATAATCCTGCCCTCTTTCTTCCTCTGCTCCCTTCCTCCTCCTCCTCCCCTGCTCTACCGCCCCTCACCCCTTTTGCTGTTTTTAATTCTTCCTTACTTTCGCCAACTCTTTCTTCTCTCTCCCTCTCGCCCTTTCTCACTCTTTCTCTCTCTCACCCTTTCTCTCTCTCACCCTTTCTCTCTCTTGCCATCTCTCACTCTTTCTCTCTCGCCATCTCTCACTCTTTCTCTCTCTCGCCATCTCTCACACTTTCTCTCTCTCGCCATCTCTCACACTTTCTCTCTCTCGCACTCTCTATTATTACTGTTTTTAATTCTTCCTTACTTCCCCAACTCTCTCTCTCCCACCCCTCTCTCTACCCACCCTCTCTCTCTACCTTCTCTCTCTACCCCTCTCTACCCCCTCTCTCTACCCCCTCTCTTGATCTCCCCCTCTCTCTACTATTGCTGTTTTTAACTCTTCCTCACCCCCTTCCCACAGCCCTTACCACATCCCCTTCCCTCACCCTCACTCCATTGCTGTTTTCATTTCCATGACAAATCAACAGAACAATCAAGCTGTATGCTATGGTGTTTTAATAACTGACTGATTACATTGTAGAGCAGAGTTTGATCTGAGAAGACAACACACATAACATGGTATTAGCTACTGAATTAAACTCATTACAACAATTAGATAATTATATCATCTCTCCTTCATTCCATTCTAATTGCTACATCAAAAATGGTATTCAATCAATTTGGGGAAACACACACACACCTTACAGGTAGTTACCTGGAAGAATGAAGATAGACACACTTCAAAAGATATTAAATCAAGGTGTCTTTAAACTTTTCATTACCATATTTATAATGGAAAACTGCTTGTGTGTTTCAAATCTTTTTGAAAATAATCAAGAATCTAGAAGGATTTAACCCATTAGCATTTACATTACTCTATAGATACTATTAAATTTACTATTATATTTTCACAGTAAAGGCTTTACTTCACATAATTATCTTACATAATATCGAATCTATGAGATTTTGATATTTATTTTGAGAACCACACCTTAACATAAGTATGAGCATCTGTTTATTGCCGGTTTGAATAGAAAGAGGTGAGAGAATTCTGGCTGGATATGACTAATTTAAATTCTAAAGGGTAAATAATTTAACTAATTCTCTCATTATCAAACTGGTGTTTGGAGTATAACTTAACAAAGGTTCTGATATGAAATTATAATTGAATGTTTTTAGCTAAATATAATATTAAAATACAACAATAGTTTTGTATTGTAGAAGCAGGCACAGTTTCAGGTGGTTTGGTATTGAAATCTTTTAATGTTACTAGCATGTTATTTATAAAAAAGTTTTAAAACTTTGAGCATTTCAAAACATGGTTAACATTTTTTTCTAGTTTAAGAAAGATAAATTTTGATGCACCTCTTTCAAAATAATAATAATAATTGTTTCTACTTTTGGCACAAGGCCAGCAATTACGCAGTACATTAGGGCATCCAGCTGTAGAAAACCTGCCAGATAGTCCTATGCGAGCGAGACACGGTCTCCCGACCAACCTTGCCTCAAGTAGGACAACTCCCGTGTAACCCATGCTAGCGTGGAAGATGGACATTAAACGAAGATGTTGATGATGATTACCGGTACTTTATTTTATCGACCCCCGTAAGGATGAAAGGCAAAGTTAACCTCGGCGGAATTTGAACTCAGAATGTCAAGGGCCGTAACTCTATGCGCCAAAGCATGGCGTCCGACCCTCTACCACCGATACTGCCAATCCACCGGGAATGCTAAAGGGTTATGTTTATCATTCTTAGCTGCTATTTCCTGTGGGTCAAATAACTATCTAGTAGTTTATTTGTAGTAGTTTATTTTTGGGCCTTGTGTGTATCTAGAAGCAAGTGGAATTAAGTTGAAATATTTGAGGGTTGGGCAATAGTTTGGTATGTATGGTGGACCTCACTCTCTTGCCACTGCTGGGGCATAACAAATTAACAGACTAAAGAAATCAATTAGGAATGTAGACAGCTATGTGTAAATGTATATTATGTGTATGTGTGTGTATATATATATGCATTAACATGTAGGTGCATATCTAATTGTGCACATATATATATATACATATATATATATATATATATATATATATATATTTATATATATATATTTATATATATATATAAATGTGTGTGTGTGTGTATATATATATATGTATGTATATAAATGTGTGTGTGTGTATATATATATATATATATATAAATCTGTATGTATATATATACACACACACACATTTATATACATATATATATATAAATATATATATGTATATAAACTTGTATATATATATATATATATATATGTATGTATGTATATAAATGTGTGTGTGTATATATATATATATATATGTATATAAATGTGTGTGTGTATATGTATGTATATAAATGTGTGTGTGTATATATATATATATATATGTATATAAATGTGTGTGTGTATATGTATGTATATAAATGTGTGTGTGTATATATATATATATATATAAATCTGTGTATGTATATATATATATACACACACACATTTATATACATATATATATATATATAAATATATATATGTATATAAACTTGTATATATATATATATATATATATGTACGATACATTTATATATATATATGTATGTGTGTGTACACACATACACACACATTCAGTAGCATGTATACAAAGGCATGTAATTATCAAGGTGACCTTATTAAGTACCCAGGTATGTAACCAGAAAGTCTAGATATGGAGAGACGTGTGTAAGCTGCTTAAAAATCTGCTAGACATCCTGTGTGGACTGCAATGGTGACAGTAAATAATTGGTGATGATGATGATGACAGTGGTGGTGGTGGTGGTGATGACAGTGGTGGTGGTGGTGACCAGGGTGGTGGTGGTGGTGATGGTGACCAGGGTCGTGGTGGTGGTGGTGATGACCAGGGTGGTGGTGGTGGTGATGACCAGGGTGGTGGTGGTGATGGTGATGATGACCAGAGTGGTGGTGGTGGTGATGGTGGTGATGACCAGGGTGGTGGTGGTGGTGGTGGTAACTAGGGTGATGATGATGATGAATAGGATGATGATGATGATCCTCATGATAATCATTGTGATGATGAAGATGGAAGTGGTGGTGGTGGTGGTGGTGGTGGTGGTGACAGTGATGGTGGTGACTATCATTACAATGATGATTTGTTATCATGATGATGGTGATGGTGATGGTGATGATGGCAATCTTAATGATGATTACAGAAATGATGGTGATGGCAGTGATGATGGAGATATTAATGATGATGATGATGGTGGTGATGGAGGATTATGATGATGATGATGGTGATGGCAGTAATGATTGAGATGGTAGTGATATGACCATACTGATAACGATAGCAGTGATAACGGTGATGGCATTTATGATGGTGATCATGATGATGATGGTAGTGGTGGTGGTGGAAGTGATGGTAGTGGTGGTGGTGGGAGTGATGGTAGTGGTGGTGGTGGGAGTGATGGTAGTGGTGGTGAGAGCAATGATGATGGTAGTGGTGGTAGTGGTGGTGGTGAGAGCAATGGTGATGGTAGTGATGGTAGTGGTGGTGAGAGCAATGATGATGGTAGTAGTGGTGGTGGGAGCAATGGTGATGGTATGTGGTGGTGGTGGGAGCAATGGTGATGACCATGACAATGGTGATGGTGATTGTGATGATGATGATTACGATGATGGAAATGGTGGTGAGGATAGCTATAACAATGATAGTGATGATGATGATGATGATGATGGTAACAGTGATGATGATGTTTAAGAACACGCAGTATAATGTGTTGATTATGACAAAGATATTGATGATGAGGGCAGTGCCAACTTTAGGACAAACGAGGTCTTGTGCTATTTAAGTTATGTGACCCCTTTGAACATTTGATATTTGTAAAATATTTTAAAAATTCATTGTAAAAATTTTTTTTGGCAGGAAGAAGGGAACATCTCCCCACCCCCCCTCCATCTTGGCCAACGGGGCCCTGTGCTTAGCACACCTAAGCACAGTGGTAAATCCAGCACTGGATGAGGCTGATAATAATGAAATTACTTGTAAGGTACATGTAAAGTGAAAGGTTATAAGACACCTACCATACTATGAACACCTTGCTTCCCTTAGCATGGATTCATTGAAGCTCCGACATCTGGCAATGGACTTGGTAAACACCCACAAAGTTATTAACCATCTCGCCAACAACAACCCTGAGCACCTTTTTGATCTCCATGTGTCTAACACACGTGGACATGCCTACAAAATCAGAAAACAGCACAGCTCACATGACTTTCGGAAACATTTTTTCCCACTCAGAGTTGCTGAAGCATGGAACTAACTGCCTGCGTCAGTTGTTAGCTGCCGAGACACTGCATCCTTTAAAACACTCATGCTCCCCGAAATTCGCCAAAACTACACCAGATGTACCCCTTCCATACACATGCACACATGTGTATATCATGACTCATGCACTGTTCATTTTCCTGACGTTTGTACATTACCCTATGTACTATACATACACTTTTGATGAGTTGTAGTGCACCTGAGCACTGTACACAATATTTCATTATTATTATTATGATGAATTATTAGTTTGGGGTATGGCAGGTATTACTGTGACCTCTGTTGACCTTTCTAGAAAGGTCAGATTTGTGGAGAAAATGTTTGTTTTGAACCTGTATAGTTTGTCATTGGACCCATCATCATTTAACGTCCATTTTCTACGCTAGCATGGGTAGGACTGGTCATCCCATTTGAGGTCAGTAGGGTCTTATTCATATAGGACCCAGTATAGCTGAATGGTTAAATTGTTCACTTTGCAATCATTAGCTCCTGGGTTCAATTCCACCTCATGGTAGGTTGGCCAGGTGACATTTACCATAGCCGCCGGTCAACCCATGTCTTGTGGGTGAAATTTGGTAGACTGAAACGGTTTAGAAGCCCTCGTAAAATGAACTCTATCAGTAATTCAAAGGGTCTGCCTAGTTTCACATATGTGGTATTCCTCTACTGCGTCTTCATTCTACTAGAAACCCTAGTAGAATGAAGACGCCGTAGAGGCGGAGGTGATGAGAGCAGACCTCAGATCGCTGAAGCTCACGGAGATGATGACGGTAGACCGTGACAAGAGAAGAGATGCTGTGCTGAATAGGACCCATCCCACCCTTGCAAGCAGGGAAAAGCGGATGTAAAATGATGATGATGATATGTATGTGCATATATATATATATATGCACATACACACACATGTATATATAATGTATATTAAGATATTCTTAAAATCCTATCAATATCATCTTTTCCTTTAAGAAACACAAAAGGATGCTGGGACTTTAAAAAGATTGTTAAAAGTTATTTATCAGCCCATAAACTGTTTTCAATCATAAAACTGGACATGTTTTTGGCTATTACAATCTCATTAGATGATTAGTCACAGTCAAACAATGTGAAAAAATAAATGACATAGCAACAACAATAATACTAACAACAATAATAACAACAACACTAATATTAATACTAACAACAATAACAACAACAATAATAATAATGCTAACAATAACAACAACACTTATTTATATAATCTGAAGAAGAAAGTGGTAGAGAGTGATAAACCTGAAATATTTGAAGAAGCTAAAGAATATATATGTATATATATATATTTAATAAATGTGTGTATATAAGATATATATATATATATATATATATATATATATATATATATATATATATAAATGTGTGTATATATATATATATATATAAAATAAATGTGTGTATATATATATATAATATGCACACACATTATATATATATATACACACATTTATTTTATATATATATATATATACACACATTTATTTTATATATATATACACATATATATAATAAATGTGTGTGTGTGTGTGTGTGTGTATATATATATATATATATGCTTTGTTGAATATCCCTTTTGCTTATATATATATAATAAATGTGTATATATGTGTGTATATATGTGTGTATATATGTGTGTGTATTTATATATATGTGTATACATATATATGTATGTGTATATATATATATATATGTATATATATATATATAACAATCAAGATAACAATAACAGAAATATGAGCTTATTTTATAACTTTTATTTGATTTATTTTGGTTATTTTTGTTGGTGTTATATTTTTGTTTATTTGAAGAATTTATTAGATTTAATAGAATATCTGGTGGCCATATTTTCTTGATATTTTCTGTATTTTGGGTAAATTCTTCAATTTATTGCAGTAATCTTACATTTCCTTTATTATTTATCTAATCCTCTATTTCTTTATGTATCTCTTATCGTCATCATCATAATATTCCTCGTTACTATTTTATGTCTGTTTTCTACATTGGCAAGGGTTCAAAGGGTTGTTAGTGGTCTGAAACTACACTGGATGGGAAAGGTTTGTACATTTGAAACATTCCATCTATTCCATATTTGGCATGGTTTCTATGACTGGGTGCCCTTCCTAATGTCAACACTTTTACAAAGTGTACCAGGTGCATTTTATGATGACATCAGAACTACAACTTTATTGAGTTTTGTGGGTACATTTTTTTTTCATGTCACCATCACTGTCACTTTATAGTGTACTGGGTACGTTTTATTGATGGCACCATCACTATCACTTTATAGTGTACTGGGTACATTTTTTTGATGGCACCATCACTACCACTTATATAGTGTACTGGGTATATATTTTCATGGCACCATCACTACCACTTATAGAGTGTACTGGGTATATATTTTCATGGCACCATCACTACCACTTATATAGTGTACTGGGTATATATTTTCATGGCACCATCACTACCACTTATATAGTGTACTGGGTATATATTTTCATGGCACCATCACTACCACTTATATAGTGTACTGGGTATATATTTTGATGGCACCATCACTATCACTTTCCGGAGTGTACTAGGTGCATGTTATTGTGGCACCAGTACTAAAGATTGCCATATGCTCAGCCAAACTGTGGAGTTGTCTCTAACCTATATTGTTTCATTCAATCGTCATCCACTTTACAGGGTGTCATATGCTTGACCAAATGGAAGAGTCCACTCTACCCAATGTTTTTAATTGCCAATCACTCTAGTGTACTGGATGTATTTTATCATGGCACCAACATTAGAGAAAGATTGTCATATACTTGGCCAAACTGTTGTGTCTGTTCTACCCTATATTGTCTTCAATTGCCAATCACTTTACAGAGTGTACTGGGTGCATTTTATCTGTTCTATTTTTATTAAGTAATTTATAAAGTATACATGGCTTAGCCATTACATGTATACACTATGTTGTTGCTTGAGAAATGGAGCATGCTCTGATGGATATGCAATGTTTATATGCATGGGTGAGCAGAAAGGAAAGCTGTGTATTAGGGGAATCATATCATCGTGTGTTGGAGAGAAGACTGCACTGGTATGGACATGTAATACGAATGGATGTTAACCATTGGATGATGAAGTGCCAAGAAACCCCAGTGGAAGGAACCTGTAGTTTTACCTTGAACTGATCAATACTGAAACACATGTCATGTGTGAATAACTATAATAATGTTATACTTCATTCCTGCATCTTATTACATATATATGTATATAATGTGTGTGTGTGTGTGTATATATATATATATATGTGTGTGTGTGTGTGTGTGTATATATATATATATATGTGTGTATATACATGTGTGTGTATATATATATATATAATGTGTGTGTGTGTATATATATGTGTGTGTGTGTGTATATATAGATATGTGTGTGTATATATATATATGTGTGTGTGTGTATATATAT